>JAPMLY010000643.1:62500-150000 GCA_026401115.1 Tetraselmis chui
TCTGTTATTGCAGGACTTGAAGATGGGCAAGGGGAAGATAGCGGCGCAGTGCTGCCACGCAGCAGTGGGCGTGGTCATGGACCTTTGCGAATCAGAAGAGGGGCACCGTCTGATGACGCAGTGGGTGAGTTTGTTGCCTGACCGGTCTGCACGCAAGTCGCCTCATTTCAAAATCGGGCAAAATATTGTCATTTCTCTCCTTTGATCCATTCACATGGCCGTTCACTGCTGGTCACATGCTTCATGGGAAATGTCCAGGAAGCGAATGGGGCCACGAAGGTCGCTGTCAAGGCGGACACGGAGGCGACGTTGTTGGAGGTGGAACAAAAGTGCATGGACGCGGGCATCCCTTGCTTTATGGTCATTGACGCAGGCCGCACTCAGATAGCACCCAACTCGCGCACCGTCCTGGCAGTTGGCCCCGCCCCCTCTGATCTTGTCGACACCGTCACCGGCGACCTCAAGCTGCTCTGAAAGCCCTACCTAGCCTGTATGCCATACAAACCTCTCTTACCACACTCCACATAGCACAGCTCCTCCGCGTGTTAACATGATGCGATGCCCACCACCCCCGCAATATTAGGAGCGCAACGTTCTGACATTGTTCAGCTCGCAGCGTCTTCACAGGCAAGACGATTTTGTCCATTTTAGCTCATATGGCAGTTTCCTCTCCCGATATCTATTCTTCTTCATAGGCAGGATATCCTCTGATGCCCCGCACGCGAAGCAAAATCACAATCACATTTGCCGATTTAAATGAATGCTTATCCAAAGCTCGCCGTCTCTTCTCCCCTCACACGTATATTCCCACCCACCCACATCACCCCCCAGCTTAACATGCAAATGCACATGTATTGGAATACGCTGCCAGATGAATTATGCTCATCAGCTGTGCACGTGACTGGTGTACGCATTGGAGAGAATGCTCATCAAGTAAGTCGGTATTAAACGGGAAGAGGTTGTCATGTAAGTTGGGCCACCGTTGGGCTACCGTTAATGGGTGTTTAGGAGTCCAGTAGGCACGGCAGGAGGTTACATCAGAGCGCACCGCCGCCCGGGCTCCTCCTCCGCAATCACCGGCTGCTGCCGCTCCGGGTTGTACCCTATCTGCGATGTGTCCACGCCATACTTGGTCAGCATGTGCTGGCTCCATTGCTCCGTGGAGGGGCCCCCCTCTGCCGCCCCGCTCCCTGTCCCATTGCTCGTATACCCCAGATGGTCAGCCATCCCTGTCCTCGACGCCCCAGACCCCGCCCCGCGGGGTGAAATCCTCGGAACTGAGACTTCCGCGTCATCTCTGAGCAACCAGCACCACGAGTGTCAAAATAACCCAAACCCAACGCACCTCCCTTTTCTCTCACCTCTGTTGCATGCACTTTTACATGGGGGGCAAGGGAAATCCAGGGTCACACTTATTTCCATGCATCAGCGGGAGCCTCAGTGGGTCATAGTCATCCTCATCCTCGCTGCGCAAACAAACACAAATACATAAGGCATATCAGAGGAGTCACTTACACGGTATCGTAAAATTACATCCCACCTTCATTACCTTTCTTCATGTGGGACGTTTGGCATTAGGTACAGGCTACCAGCCAGGAGCACGCTCGCCACCTGAACGTGGACGACGACGGGGTGGGGAGGCTAAGATAGGGAGTTAAACAAGTTAACTTCTTTAAACACACATCCGTCCAATACCTTCATAAACCTCACGCTGCTAGACGACAACGCAGAGACAATGCAAATGCAGGAAATACAATCGCCATCACAATGACTGTCATCATCAGCATGAGAAATAACCTGGAACGCCAGGAAGCTCAAGCTCAGCCACTTTGTCAGCTCGGGGTTGGCCTCCAAGGCCTTCACAACCTGAGCACAGAGATATTTTGAGGTGTCAGAACGAATGGGTGTTGAGCCCTTCCCCGTCGTTCGCCCCCAAGCAATATAATAGACAACCCACGACTGCGTGTGATGATTGGAATGATTGGATGGACCGTCCAGCCGCACCTTCTCCATCTCGCCTGTGGGGTCCGCCGGGATCTGTTTCTTCCACATCAGCAGCACAACCACCAGCCATCCCTCGCATCCCATCAGCACGACCACCATGGCGCCGTGCGTCACAATGAAAAGGTTCAATTTGGCCTGCACGCCTATGAATGCTACGGCCGCCGCGAGACCAACGTAAATGCCAACGGCGCCCACGCACCAGATGAACCTGGCGCACACAGGCATGCAACGACGACTCGTTATGACCTAGGCGTAGGATACATAAGTGGTTAGATACGGGGGGAGGTTGGTGTCTTGCCCACCAGAGGTTGTCCGGTTGTGTGTCCGGTTGTCCGTTTTGTCCGTCTTTCCAATCTTTGTATAAAACCATCGCTTCACCCATCAGCAGAAATGCCACGACGCCGTGCACCAGGTTCACGCCCATGAACGCCAGCCTACACGGACAGGCGACGTCTTAGAAACGCCGCTTCGCGATTCATCCAAATAACGCAGGACAGCGATGTCGCGACGGCGAGGGGTCGACGAGTCGTACGGGTACTGCATCACGGGACCGATGAGGCCGCACTCACTCAGTGCTCCGCACAAGTAGCCGCGTCGCCGTGCGTCGTCCATTCCCCGTCCTTGGGCGAGCAGGCTCACATAGTCGCCTATCCATCCTGGGTTTCCGTAATATCCTACGCTCGAGCAGAGCCGAGTCGACTCGAAACACGCGGTGCTGCTTGTCGTCTGCAGAGGTACTGCCTAGCTCAGGTACTGCTGGGCGTATTTAGCACTCCCCAACTAGCACCCAGTAGAGCCCCTGTGGAAACACCGCCCGCACGGCACAGACTCCCTGCTCATCTACTGTCAGGCTTTGACGTATCATACGTCACGAGCTTCCTAATCCAGGCTGCAGCATAGGGATTCGAAAGGCACCCGCCCACTCTAGCCACCAGCAGCTTAGTTCGGGGTCGCTGTATTCGTGTTCTCTGTCGACACCGCTGAGGCGCTTTTTTTTTATACGCTCGATGTCTCCATTGTCGGCAAATAAAAGCGCGCGCGGTTGTGTGCACACTTGTCCGCCGTCTCATATACGACTGCTTCCGACGTTCCATGCAGTACCCGTAACATCATCGGAGAATCCGATGAGGCCCGGAAAGAATAAAATAGTAAAGGCGCGGAAAAAATATAAAGCTCCGACGTGTACCTTTAGGTGCTAAGTACTATATGCACGTACCCGGTGGCGGTACAGTCAGTAACATGGAACGGTACGTCGCGGCGCTCCGCAGTCGCTTTTTATTTGTGGTTGATACTGTAGTATCATTCTGATGCGACCCCCTTCACTGTGAAGCTGCTATTAGATTCCTATAAGTAAATAAGGTTGCGGGATATTCTTCATACCCGCTTACTGTATGCGGGTCGTCCTTGCGCGCATGCCGCCTGTCGGGTCGTGGTGAATCGCGACGCTGCATGCCAAGCTCCGAAAGATAAGTGGCGGTGCTGGCTCTTCCAACTTCTATTCGACGCGATCCCCCGTGAAGGCCGGGACCTCCAGAACGACAAACTAGACGACCCCTGTGGTTCGGCGTGGCTAAGCGGGTCGTCGAGTGGCGTGCTCCAAAAGCGAGTTGCGATGCCGTACCCGTACCAGCAGTCGTCGACGCAGGAGATGTGGCTTGGGGGCCGCCTTCCGTCGTCCCCGCTCGCGAAGCCCATTCCACAACCGCCCAGTATTTACGACACGACCAACGAACAGTTGAGTCGACCGCGTAGGGGGCCTCGGCGACCGAAGCAGAAAAATGTCAAGGTGTGACCACTCGTCGCGTCGTCCGTGACTTATCAACTCGACCCGTCGACTACCGCTATTTGGACCGCGAGACACCGTATTCGCAGATGTACCGTACCGAAGTGAGAGAACAAGGCTGACGCGCTGTACCGTTGGGTCGCACACAGGTGCCTCGTCTCCCAAACCGAGCTGCGGTGTACCCGAATGCGGTTATCGCTGCGGGCGGATACCACACGGTGCGGTAAAACAGACAACGTGCCTTAGCAGTGAAATTCGGACGAACGAGCAGGGTGTGTGTGCGAGAGTGTGAGTGAGTGCGTGTGTGTGTGTGTGTGTGTGTGTGTGTGTGTGTGTGTGTGTGTGTGTGTGTGTGTGTGTGTGTCTATGTGTGTGTGTGTGTGTGTGTGTGTGTGTGTGTGTGCGTGTCTTGATTGTCTTTGTGTCGCTCGACCTTTCATTGCTTTAGGACTTGAAGATGGGCAAGGGGAAGATAGGATGTGTGTGTGTGAGTGAGTGAGTGCGTGTGTGTGTGTGTGTGTGTGTGTGTGTGCTCGTGAGAGGGTGGCTATGTGTGCATCTACGAATGCATGTGTATGTGTGTGTGCGTGCGCGTGTGCGTGAGAGAGAGGGAGAGAGAGAGTATGTCCGTGCGTGTGGTGTTGATGTGTGCTTCTGCGAATACATGTAGGTGTGTATGTGTGTGTGTGTGTGTGTGTGTGTGTGTGTGTGTGTGTGTGTGTGTGTGTGTTTTGGGTGCGTGTGTGTTTGTGAATTGGCGTGTTTGTGTGTGTGTGTGTGTGTCTGTGTGTCTGTGTGTGTGCGTGTGTCTGTGTCTGTGTGTGTTGGGGGGGGAGGGGGGGGGGGGTTTAAGGCACGTTGCGTCCGTCTCGTGGCCTGAACAGGCGGTGGTGGACACCGAGGGCCACCTGTGGACGTTTGGTGAGGGCTCGGCGGGACAGCTGGGCCACCCTCCTCTTGAGCCACACCTGCTGCCTGACAATCTGGTGCGCCCTCCAATGACACCCCTCCTCGCCACACACACACACACACACTATATCTCCCGCATCTGCCCCACTCCATGCTGACACTCATGCATGTTCCCACCCCACTTGTAGCTGGTGCCTCACATGGTGGAGGGGCTGGAGGGAGTGCGGATCCTGGCTGTCTCGGCTGGCCTCACGCACACCGTCTGCTTGTCGTCCGATCAAACGGTTTACTCATTTGGCTTTGCACGCGCCTTTCTCGGACATGGCGACTGGCAAGAGGTGCCCCCCCCCCCCTCCCCCCCGCCCCCCCCTCATGTCACCCTACCCACCTACACTTGAGCATCTTCGCCTCTCATCCAACCCCTCTCTCCTCAACATCGATACCCATGACCGCATCCTTCGTTGCTGACTTATCTCTCCGGAGAGCTGAAGCTGAAATAGAATAACAATGACGCGTGCTTGGGTTGAATGTGCAAACGGTAGGAGGAGTACAAGCACAACGTTTTGGTCCCGAAGCCTATTCCGTCTCTCTCCAGGGTGAGCATGACCACATTCACCTCCCTGATGCGCACCTTGCTGGCCCATCTAGGTTGTGACATACTGAGTGGTGCATTTGTGCTCATTATCGTGATGTTGGTTTTTTTGTGATAATCAGATTGTTCGCATCGCTTGTGGTTGGAGCCACACGCTGGCCCTCTCCGACGACGGCAGCCTGTTCAGTTGGGGCGACGGCACGGATGGGCGGCTGGGTCTCGGGAACGAGCGCAACGTGGCGCTCCCCACCAAGGCATGCCCACCCCGCACCTCCTTGCTCTTGACATGGCGACTTGTTTTTGCCGTTGTATATAGTTGGTTATGGTTGGGGGTGGTTGGCTTGTTGTTGTAATTGTTGTTGTTGTTGATGATGGTGGTGTAGTTTATAATGTTTTGTGATTGTTGGATTGTCGGTTGGTTGGTTGGTAATTCTTTGTTGCGGCTGCTCATTGTGCATGTGGTTGATTCGCTATTTTTCTTGTTGTTGTTGTTGTTGTTGGTCGATTGGTTGGTCTTTTATCACAGCAGGTGGTTGTGGTTGGATGTTGTTGTGGTTCTGCTATAGTTAGTGTTGCTGTGATTGCTGGTTGGTTGTTGTCGTTGTTTTTACTATTGTGGTTGTGATTGCTGCTACTGTAGTCATTGTTGATGATGATGATTTTCTTTGGACGGTGATATTGTTGTGGTGGTGGTGGTGGTGGTGGTGATGATCTTGCTGTATTGTTGTGATGGTGGTGGTGGTATTGTTTGTTTGGTTGTTTGTTTGTTTGTTTGTTTGTTTGTTTGTTTATTTTTTGGTTGGTTGGTTGGTTGGTTTGGTTTCTCGCGTGTCAATTGGCAATTTGTTTCATTTGTGGTCGAAGGTTGAGATGGAGCTCCCCGTGGCGGCGATGGGTGCGGGTGCGGCTCACTCCGCTGCTGTAACGGAGGATGGAAAAGTGTTTGCCTGGGGCACTGGTCGTCCTTTGGGCCTTGGAAAGCCACTCTCCATTGTGGTGCGCTCTCTTCCCGCCCTTTTAGGTTATTTGCCGTGTAACCTAATTATTCTACATCGTTAGTTTCGGACTTAGGGTCTCACACAAAAAATTGAAATTAATTCTAATTTTTCTCTTCATGTACGTCGTGTGTTGCTAAATATTTTTCAATGACTGTTTTTATACTCTCGAGGTATCAGAAAAGGACCCATCTCAATGACCCTAAAACATTTGTCGATCACACTCAACCGCATTGTAACACTACATTCACCAGCGCAAGTCTGTGCATCCTTTGCCATATCTGAATGCCTGCTTTACAATTTAGGGTTTAATTCTATTGTCTAGGGAAATTTCTGTTGATTTTCGGCTTTCTTTCCTGCGTCATAATTTATAATCCGTTTTCTTGAACCCCAACATCGTTCTTCTTGTCATAGACAATGTGATAATTAATTTGCCTATTATAGTGCCTGTCGTCAGCAATACAACTGCCTAACCTGTTTCATTTTCCTGCGCATGTTATCTGAGTGGGTTGTCAGCTTTACATGAAACCCTTCGCAAAAGACACTGCATGCTAAATGATTAATTTGTACTTGAATAGTTTGTGTCATGCTTGGGCACCACTCACTCTCACCCTCTCACCCCCCACTCTGCCTTCGCTCACTCAGACAACACCGACGCTGGTGAACCATCTGGAAAACTTCCACCGAGCCAAAATCACGTACGTCTCATGCGGAGCCGCCCATACCGTGGCGTTGGGTTCCGACGGGAAAGTTTACACCTGGGGATGGTGACCCACAAACCACCTCTTCCTTTCTCACCACTCCTTTTCCCCTTAGCCATTTCCTTCTAGATCGTGATGGGTAGTAACGACGCCACGCGCGCGCTTACACTGTTTGGTCCCATTTGTCTTTGGGTGTGTCCCAAACTCAGGGGGAAATGTGGGCAGCTTGGCCACGGAAACCGTGATGACAGATTGCTCCCCTCCTTAATAGACAGCTTAAAGGTAACCGGCGCTCAGCTGCACCATCCAAACCCACACACACGCACGCAGAAACACACACACACACACACACACACACACACACACACACACACACACATTTTCACTCATATACACACGTACACATGCCTCTAAATACATTGCCACAAACTATACATACGCGCATACAAACAATCACTCACGCACACGAATTTTCATTCACTTACACAAAAACAAACACACACACACACACACACACACACACACACACACACACACACACACACACACACACAGGATGCAGACGCGCACACGAACACGCACATCTGCACAAAATGTAGCGGCACATTTGCACGCAT
This sequence comes from Tetraselmis chui, assembly GCA_026401115.1. Taxonomy (NCBI): domain Eukaryota; kingdom Viridiplantae; phylum Chlorophyta; class Chlorodendrophyceae; order Chlorodendrales; family Chlorodendraceae; genus Tetraselmis; species Tetraselmis chui. The sequence goes on from JAPMLY010000643.1 coordinate 70,102, forward strand.
ATTCACGCTCATGCACAGACATTCACACACACACACACACACACACACACACACACACACACACACACAGATTATTGCGACATTTATTGATATTTGTGTCATTGAGCTGTTGTGAAAGGATTAAGGGGATCTAAGCAAGCGTGTGTTTACGTTGGCGCGACACCTATAGACCAAGCGGATCCTCCGCGTCGCCGCGGGTGCTTATCACACCATCTTGGCGAGCGATGGTGGGGAGGTGATTGCGTTTGGCGCGGGCGGCTGCAACAGCGACGGCACACAGACTGCACACGTAAGCAACACTTGAAATCCAGTTGGACACTACAATAACAACTGCATTTGCGATATGGTTTGCTTACAAGTTCCAAATCACGTGCGGTGAGGCAGGAGGGGGAGGAGGGGCGGCTGGGCTTTGGCACAGTGATAACGGAGGACGAGGAGGAGGAGGACGAGGAGGAGGAGGAGGAGGGGACAGCGTTGAGAGACAATTTCATGGGGCAGCGTGACCAGCTCCGCCCCAAGGTGGTGCTCCCGCCCGCCCGTCTCACTGTTTTACGGGTCATTCAAGTTGGATGAAAGTGTGGTCGATGTTTTAGTGTGTTTTATGTGTGTGAGTGTGTGTGTATGTTTTCGCGTTGATTGTTTCGATTGAATTGTGACAAAACTGTTCTATTGGAATTGGGAGCGAATTCATTGATTGGACTGCGAACTTCAAATTCAGATTGTTTCTTCAGCCTTGTTTGTACAGTTCAGATTCATGTTTCCCTGGCACACATGTCGTTGAGCTGTATTTGGCATGCATAAATTCGAATACATCACATAAATGTATTCCTTTTTTTAATTTGAGTATCATTTACGCTCGTCGCTGCTTTATAGCAGCAGCGTTTGTAAGCAAGTCTTCCCGACCCTCGATAATTGCACATCACGAGTTTTACTATGGATGTGTCTATTGAATATTTCCACCATAGCTCCTGACAACTATTAAAATGTAACGCTAATATTAATAATTCTTACGCCGAGTCCGACTTGGCATGCATTTCCACGCGGGGTCGAGAGCGCTGAGAGCGCGAGGCTGTGTCGTCTTTCCAGGTCGTCTCGGGCGTGTGGCGTCTTAAAGCCGGTTCCAAACCCAAGCACTTAGCAGCGTCGGGCTACCACACGGTGGTGTCTACCGAGGGCGGTCAGGTGTACGTTTTCGGTGTCGGAACAAAAGGGCGGTTGGGGTTGGGGCATGAGCAGCCAGCCTACGCCCCGACGGTGGTCGAGGGACTGAGAGAGGTGACCGTGCCGGGCGTGGCGATACAGGACAAGCCGAAGTTTGACGACAAGGTGCAGGACTCCAGCGCTCCGGACAAGGCGGATGATATTTCACGACTCGGATTTGCGTCGCGGATAGGCAAAGTGAGTTTGGCAAAATAGCTAGGCGGTGTACTATTTTGTGGGAAGCACCGACGGACGTGTAACTATTGTGGCTGACTATTGTGGCAATTCTTAGCATCAACAATCACAAATGAAGGGATTCTAAGCGCCGTCGTCGATGCTACACACCAGAAGTAAATTGCCGATGCAGCAGCAACGCTATCATGAAATTCGATAATGGTCGAACCCACGCATGTGCTATATATCAAATTACCTACTGCACTTGATTGTATAGAAAAAGACAAATCCAATATCAAGGGCGACCGCTTAGAACATACGCGAGTGAGTTGTTGATCGAGTAAAATGGTGTGGCGCGTTCATTGAGGGCGAGTTCGATGCTTACTAAATATCATACGATATACACCCAAAGACAAAAAATTGAAAACACCCAAGAACATAAAGCAAGCATGAGCGGGCGTCGATAATCATCGCTCCCGCCTGCTTGCAGAAATATCTCGAGGTTATGTGTGGATCCCTTGCCATGCCTCATCGTTTTATCAGCAATTGACACAAAAAACCGTCAATAAAGATACCCCAGGCGCGCGCCTCCGAGATGGCGAGAGGTGTCGTTACCGCTGGCACAACACGTGCCAAGCCACTCCGGCATGACATTGCTAAGGTGCGCGATGTGGGGGATTTTTGTGAGCGAGCGATTAGCTCATGCCCCTTGCTTGCGGTTGGCATGCGCGCCCGCCCGTATACTCTTCCATGGACCGCATGTTGCCCGCCGCGTAAGTCGTCAAGCCCGACGGCCCCGGCAACCGAACCAACATGTTTGTTACTGCACTTGGTAACGCCCACACATCGGCAAGCGTCAGCCCGGCGCATTCCGGGAATTCGGAGGCGCATGATTATTGGCCGAGCCGTCCATGCACCGGGTATGGCTTCACATGCGCATGCGAGTCGCGCACAGCGGCTGCGTAATTTGGGCGCCCGTTACGTATTTGCGTTTGCAGCACGCGTCGCCGAAATTCCGCAAGTAACAAACGGGATTGCCCCACTGCATTTTCGGGTGCCACATGAGGCCAAAGCCACATGCGCATCTCAACAGTTTCATTGTGTCGGCCGCGCGAGGCTTTATTTGGGCGGGCATGTCGTGGATTCCAATTTTGTCGACCGTGCGAATCTCGTTTGCGATGTTTAGAGATCTGGGTGTCGTGTACTAACATAAGCATAGCATCTTCATATGTCACCAAAACAAAAGTAGGCGAATTACCGGTGTTGCATTTGTAGTCAGCTTCCCAATGCAAGTTTTGGATTTGTATTTCGATCTATCCTCGAAAATATATGCCCCATTTACAGAGATCCCGTTTCCTTCCCACCGGCTCCCCGCCCCCGCATGACGCTACCGCGCGCTAGCCTCCATTTGTCCTCATACCGCCCACGGCGCATGCCTCTCACGCGCATGAACTTCCTCCTTGCTCGAAGCCTCTTCCGGATCATTGTCACTCGAATATCCGGAATCGTTGTCGCTAAACACAAGCTCCGCCTCGGGTACCGCCTCCCTCATCGCCGTTCTGTGGCGCTTCGAATCATGCATTGTAGCTTCATCTCGTTCAAATGCCTTCTGTCTCCACGTATTAATGGTGCAACAACGACGGCTGCTTCCACACCACCCAAATCTACATTGTTATTTACTTGTATTCATCATTGATCGTTACATCAATGTGTGTTGATAATGGATCTCGGTCATCTATTCCGAGCTGGCCATCGGCGGTGGCCACGCCGCGGGCTACGCCAACATGATTGGTAACGTCTCCAATCTCACCAACTGGTCACCGATCCAAATGAAATTGGCGATAAGACGGGTCCCTCCACCTCTTTGTACATCCCCGTGCAGTTTTACATCTGCAAAAACCCCGGTCTAGCCGTGCCCCTTGTGGCTTTGTTATACCACAAAGTGAATATCAACATCGAGTTCCGTCCCATCGCGAACTATTGTTACTATGCGACCGTAGTGGACGGCAGCAATGCATTCGTCGGAAATTCCACGCCACCCGCTGGCGCGAGGATGGCCTCCGCCGCGCTACTAGTGGACTACGTGTTCCTTGACGAGCGCTGGCGTTTTGCTCAAGTGTCTCCCGAGTATCTCATCACCAAACTGCAAACCACTGGCGACGATTCGTCAACTACATAAACAACAAGTTCAAGCTCGCCTTCAACCACCCCACCAAGGATATTGTGTGGTGCGCAGTCAAGAAGGAGCTCACCACGATCGAGACCGGAAAGCATTGGTTCAAGTTCACAACCCTGCCGGATAGTACATACGCTACGGGGACTCCTATGGATCCCCTCGGTGGAGGCATGGGCTTTGCGTATTCCGGAATTATTATAGACACCGCCATGACGCTGGGCCCCACCACCGGTGGGACGCCCTTCGCGGTGCCCCACACGGGCGAGAACCCTACCGAATCGGCCAAGCTCGCTCCCAACGGCCACGATAGGCTTGCGGAGCGCGACGGCCGGCGGTTCAACTTCGCGGTCCCGTACGCGACGCACACCAACGTCCCCTCCACAGGTATCAACGTGTACTCCTTCGGCATGCACCCCGAGGAGCACCAACCCTCCGGGTCCATCAATTTCTCCCCGCATTGATATTATCAACCTGCACCTCATCCTTCGCGGTGACGCCATCACCGGCGGAACCAAGGTCAAAGTCTACGCCGTGTCCTACAACATCCTCCGCATCATGAGCGGCGTGCTAGCTACTCCAACTAAGCACACAATCTGGTGTGTCTACGCCGCAAGGTACTGTCGTTGGAACTCTTTGAAGACGTCCATAACCCGCCTGAATCCACATTTCGCTGTTTAGACAGCGTTGATATTCCGTTTCATCCGGGGTTCCAAGGGCGGCAAAAATCCCTTCTTGAATATCGTCTTCTCGATCTCCCAAAAGCAGCCGGTGACGTAGGTGTCCAATTCTAGCGTGCGTCTGTTAACTTGAATGCCTTGTGTGGCGCCGACATAGTGGTCCATCAAGTGCTTCAACGCGTGCAGAAATTCAATAGAAGTTTTTCAGCAAGACATTTTAGCATTTTGCAAAAACATGAGATAAACACTCACATGGGCATGGACGAGGAAACCGCAATTATTTGGTTTTTGGAGTTGCCGCCGGGGGTGATCCTCAAGTGATTGATCTCAGTAGCGTCGGGGTCGTATGTCATGTAGCCTTTCCCTTGAACCGTGAATTTGTAAACCGATTCCGACACCTTGATGGCTTCCAATTACAGTGCACGGAATCGCAGCATGACCAAAATATGGAGGGACTGCGTGAGCTGACACACAAGCATGGTCTTGGGTATTCCGTATTCTTACAAAATCTCCCCTGCCGGGGCGATTGAAAGACCATTGGCGACGATCTTGGCATGTGTCGCAGTATTTGTGCGTTGCAACTATGATTTAGCTTTAATTTTTGTTGCTAATGCATTTAGGGAATAGGGACTGTCTCGGCGCTCTTGTTTGCATGGATGCGAGTGTAGATCGGGCCGGGCTTAAAGCGCGGGAGAGGGTACATGTAGATGTAAAACATAGCTGCGCTGTCGATCAGCCAATCTAGCGGGCCGCGACCCCTCTTGCTCCGGAATTTTGCCCGCTTGATGGGCCAATTCATCGTCGCAGAAAACTGGGGTCCATCCCAGCCAGACGGCACTTGTGTTGTTTGTGTTTCCAAACAAAATTTCCCGGGTGAACGGGTTGTATATTATGGCGGGAGCTGAAATTACTCCATCCGCAGAAATCGTAGTATCGTCTCTACTTGGTTTCACAAAGATGAAGCGGTGGCGCTGTTTTTCGGTCGAGGTCAAGTCGGCAAAGTCGACGGACCTAACGTTGTCGAGCTCGGCCTCCAAAAACTCATTAGCGAGTGCTATAAAATTATACGTGGTTCAGACGGAAACGATAACACCGCCGTATGGGTTTTTTCCCGATTTTTCCGGCCCGAGTTCTGTCCGACGCCGTCCAACGTATGTAGTTGCTAAGGATCAATGATTCTAATAGGCTGGAGTCGCTCATCATGTCTGCTCTTGAACTCAAGAGCTCCACTTGCTTTGGTGTTGTCAAATCTCACAGCCCGAAAATCAAAGGTCCATGTTGCGTATTGGAAAGCTTTGCGATTTACCTGGAGTCCTTTCTTCAAGAGGCTAAACGGTATTGTACTCGTTATTGCGCCAATGCACGTTCATTATCCGTTGTTTTATCACGGAGCCCTTGCTTCGGGTGTAATAAACCACGCTCGCCCGTGATCGGTGGTCCTCTCCATGTTGCCGCTATCGTCGACGTTGTCATCGGCCATGTTGGAAGGCTCCGCGTTGATGAGGATGCATCCGTCGGGCGTTATTACAATCAAGCTGTATTGGTCGTTTCCGTCGCACTCTTTCGCACACTTGACCAAATCTATCTCCCCCGCCAGTAGGCCCGCTAAATCCAACGGGTAGCCGGAAGCGATGGGTCCCATATCGTATTAAGAGGGAAGTTTAGGACAAAGAGGCACGTTTTCCGACCCCCGCGCGATGATTTGGCAAACCGAAGCCAGGTTGCACTCGTTCTCCCCGTGTAAATAGTTATTGTAGCAGTTGACTTGATGCGAGCACAAATATGCTATGTTCTACTTGCTGTTGTTGTCTCTGCCGGTGGGAGTACATATGGAGGAAAGGGTGTTAAGTAACTGTTTAGTGCTTAACAATAGATTGTAATTGAACAATGGAATTGTTAAATGGTTATGTCATCTCCCTCTAATGCACTAAGCTTAAATAGCTTTCGCCTAGCTATCTTGCACATGTTCTCGCTTGGTCTACGTGTCATGTGCTAGGGCTCTCCAACCGTCATCAATAGACTAGCGACGCGGCTTGTCCAGCATTAGATACCTCGTCTAGCATTGAGAACCTCGTTCGGCGCGTCGTATGGTTGGCTAGCTTTATTGTGCGTACTTGTGCGTACTTGTGCGTACATGTGCGTACCGAGAGGTACGGGCATTACAATACGCACCAGAACCCTTATTGAATTGCAATAGCGACGTACCCACGTTGTTCGTCTTTCCGATGGAAAAGCACAAATTGAAATTAGTAACGAGTACATGCACAATGTCATGTAACGTACTGTTGCATGATTGTACTCATCACACTCGTATCCACCCCCTCTTGACAAGTCATGAAGACGGCCGCGAGGTTGACCTCCGTGGTCTAAGCTCCTTTACTGAAGTAATTATTGGGACTCAAGAATGCGCGTTGGGTGAGCGTGCATGAAGTCGATGTACGCCTGAGTCTTGACAAACTTGTGCCAATGGGGCGTTTCCAAGAAATCTTGTAACGCCGTGGTTCGGTGTTACTTATTTAACCGGTACTAGACAAGCGAAATATCGTCATTCACGAAGTACGTCATGAAGAGTAAATATTTGCCTCGACGTCCAATTAATGACTTTCTGCACACAACAAAAATGTGCGAAACTTCAAACTCCTCATCATCACCTTCTCGAACAATAACCGGGACGGCTGGTCGCAGCGAAGTTGCAGAGCATGGCCGTAGATTGTTAACGTGAAACACTGGATGTAATCGTAATGTCGCTGAAAGTTTCAATATGTAACTTTATTTCCCGATTTGCTCCTCCACTGTAAAAGGCCCTAGCTGTCGGTCACGTAGCTTCGTGTTTGAATGCCCGCGTAAGAAGAGACGTTTTGTTACAACAGTTACCTTGTCTCCTTGGACAAAGTGCGGGGCTGTGGACGGTTCTCAACGAGCTTACATCTAATATTTATGAAAATGTGACATTGAGCGTACCAGAGCATGTACTTCTTGTAACAACTTTGACCGCTCTGTCGCGTCTTGCGAAACTGGAATTGAAGGTCGCATGCAGAACAGTAAGTCAAGGGGCTCCTTAGGAGAGAGCTCAAAGTTGGCCTCGAAGGGTTTGTGTTCAATCCTAAGCGCATGAGCGGTGTTGTACGCAAATTCCACTTGAGGCAGCATATTTGTCCGGTTTGTTCCATCGTAACAACGAAAGTAACGAAGAGGCTGCTGAAACGCGATGTTGACGCGTTCCATTAATCCATCCGTTTTTGGGTGTCGACTAGAAGACATGTTGAGTCGCGTTCCAAGGCGTCTCCAAAGCGTCTACCAAAAGCCACTGGCGAAGTTTTGGTCGCGGTCACAGACCAACACTCTAGGCAGTCTTTGTAATTGGTAGACTCCATGAAAAACATAGTAGAAGTTTCCTCTGCTATTGCGCTCAAGTTACATGGCAGAAAATGGGCCACTCGAGTCAGATGGTCGACCACAATAAGCACACTGTCAAAACCATTGCTCACATGTAAGTGTGCTAAGTATTCAAGACCAATTGTGTACCACGGTCGGGGTGGAACATGTAATGGGTAAAGAGTCGCAGCCATATGTGGTTGAATATTTGCTCGTCGACACACGACGCAGCGCTCAAAAAATCTTTCACATCTTATTGACGAAATGGATTCCACCAGAAACGGTCGAACGCTTTAGCAAGAGTGCTAGCAACTCCTATGTGACCAGCTAACGAGTTTTCGTGTAGCTTTGTGATGACTCACAGTCGGAGCTCATAGTTCCGCGGAATACAAAGGCGATCGAGACGCCAAAAGTACCCAGCTATGGCTTCTATCCGGCTGTCATTCGTCCACTCACCCTCGTCCTCATAAAACGACTCTTGGGAGTACCCCTCGCGAATGAGATCAACGAACTCACGGCTCAACCGCAACGCGTTAACAATAATCACGTTTAAATGTGCGTCTTCTAACATCGGTCTTACGTCGTAATTCTTCATCTGACGGAACCTCGCCATCCCAAAATAATGGAACCGTGGCCTGAGGCACGAAGTATGGTCGCCGACTTAACGGATCAACTTCGTTCATTGCTCCCTTGCGATATGCAAGCGTCACCGAAACCGCAAACGGTTGCAAGTCCCAGAGGTAGTAACGTGCTTGCCACTTCTTCAACATGTTGTTTTGTACCTTGAGCATATGTCGCAGTGTGTCGTGGTTTGTTATTACAACAAGGAACTTAGAGCACCCTTCAAGGTGACACAACCAATGCTTGGCGGCTTTGCATACGGCCAAAGCTTCTAAATCATACGCAGAGTAATTGTTGCCACGACACTCAGCTGAATTCAGCTTACGCGCCCAATAAGAGACTGGTTGAAGTCATCCTCCTTGATCTTGCAACATAACCGCTGCAATTCTCATTGTCGAAGCATTTGTAGCCCGGTGAACGTCGCGTCCGAGCTAACCTCCGGAAGGATCAGACATGGCGCGGGAATGAGCCGTAGCTTGAGAGTCTCTAAGGCTTCCAAACATGCATGCGTCAGCGTAATTTCTGCTTGTGGCAAGGACTTCCGCAGTAAGTCCGTCAGTGGTGCCGTAAGGTCGCTAAAATGATGAATAAGTTGCAGAATTGCACGAAACTGCGAACCTCCGTTTGCGTCGTAGGCATGAGCCAGTCTCCAACGGCCTCGACTTTCTTTGTTGGAACCGATATTTGTCCTTCGGAGACAGTGCAACATAGGTACTCCATCTCATGAAGCCCGAAGAAACACTTCTTAAGGCGTAAACTTCAAGCCCTCCTTCTTAAAACGATGGAGAATCAGACGTAGGTGCTCACGTGTTGTTCCAGTGTACGATTGAAGACTCAGACGTAGTCGAAGTATACACTAACGAACTTATGTAAAAAGTATCGCAAAGTGTCATCCATCATGCGTTGAAATGTTGATGGCGCATTGCACAATCCAAACGGCATGGCGACCCTTTCTATTAGTCCATCAAGTGTCTGAAATGCCTTATTGTGGATGTCTCGATCACGCACCCGAATTTGCCAGAACAAGACGCGAGGTCAAGATGAGTGTAAAAATTCGCGTCCTCGAGTTCATCGAGGGTGTCATCCACACGCGGAAGTGGGTAAGCGTCCTAACGCGTAAGCTCGTTAGTCCACGGTAGTCAATACACAATCGTAGCGAGCCACCAGCTTCACGCACAAAAAGAATTGGCGAGTCGAATTCATTGTGGTTGGGTCGAATCAAGCGAGCGTCCATGGCATCCTTGAGTTGTCGCTTAAGCTCAGCGCGCTTTGCATGTGATAATATGTTGAGGCGCGGACGCTTCATCGGCCAGTTGTGCCGATGGGATGATCCCACTGTTGGCTTAAATACAAGCGGCGAATCCATTGGTTGCAATAATTCCGGGAAGTCAGTATAGAGTAACGACCGGGAGTTTTCACGTTGTTTTGCAGTGAGTTCCTCTCCAATGTGACATTCCGCCGGCTGTTCCGCTGCTGGCGAGATGAGAATTTCGTAAAATTCAGGATTACGTTCTTTGTTACGGCGCGTCTTGCGGATGAGTTTCTGAATCTTGCCGTATGTCATTAAAATACACTCAGGACGCCGCTCCTCGATTTGCGTCTCCAATGCTGTTCCATTGTGCAGTGTAAAAACACGCGTCGTGCCGAAATGTAAAAAAGCATGTTCATCGTCAAGCCATGGTAAACCAAGCACCAAATCATCGGCGCGTAAATCACATAGAACGTATAAAAAGTCTATTGAAATTCGTGACGAGCTAGCTCAAAAGTGATGTCACAAACTATAGAAGACGTCAAACGTTGGCCGTTGGCAAGTCGAAGTGGAGTCTTGGTGTGAGATTTACGAGTTTGTAGAGCAAAGCGTCGTACGAAGTCCTGAGAGACAAAGTCAAGACTCGCAGCGCAATCGACTAATCCAGAAAATAGCTGTCCGCCATTAGGAGTTTTCACAATTAGCTCAGTTCGAATCGGCGACCGAGCTTTAATGAGGTCGTTAACAAGGCGGTAGCTTCCGTGAAAAATTGTCTAGATACAGCGATGGATTTTTCCGGGACGTATGGCGGTACAAGTACCGAAATGGGTTCATCTGAAAATGTAGTCGGAGCAAGATCGTAAAAAGCACAGTCCGCGTCGACTAAGCACAACTGAACATGCCAAGGAGCTGGAGCAACCACCTCATGCTGGGTCGGCTCGTTCAACGACTAGCGAGTAAATAGTAGTGCCTTTGCTGATAATTCTTGGTAGAGCTTCCATTGTCGCGTGAGTTCGTTAAACTTAGCCCACTAAGGAAGAACAAGCACAACCATCGTAGATGTTGGAGTTGTACGTCTACAACTCTCAAAATCTCGACCGATTTGTTCTGCTAGCTCCCACGGTGGATTGACGAACACGCGCTCTCCACTCAAGTCTCTTTCCCAGATTGAATCACTCGGCAAACAATGAGTTAAGTCACCGTGCGAGTTGAGACCTTCATCATCACCACATTCATATCCAAAGTGAAGTTAAAGCGTGTATGCAAAGGTTCGAAAACATAGTCAAGCAATTTTCAATCAATCGAACACATGGTTACATATTTACGACTCCCGCTTTGCTTGTTTTGACGACGACGATATGCTACAGGCGTTGCATGTGTCGCGACTGTAGTCGATGGAGATGTCGAGTGGGATTCGACGACCTCTATAGCTAGCAGTGTTTCAGGACGACATGTACATGTAGCCAATTGCTCCATTTCGACAGAAGAGCAACTTTGCCACCATCGTTTTAGCTTCGATGAAACGCCTACCGCCTCCTTGCCTTTAAGCTCCGGGCACCAAAATAGTCGGTGTCCCTTCTTGTGGCATTTGAAATAGAGCCCTTCTTCTTGATGTCGTTTGCGCTCATGTGGAATCAAAGCTCCAACGATGACAATGAAGTCAAGTCGGCCATTGTTTGGAGAAGATCGAACACGGCCTCCACCACGACCGCCACGATCGTTGCCAAGACCACGACCTCGACCGAACTTTGTGCCTTCACCTCATTGCCAACGTTTTGACGCCTCGACCAAAGGATCGTCATTAGGTCGTTTTCGAGTGGGTTGACCGCCTCCATGGGTTGTCGGCTGAGTAGTTGTTGTCCTAGCACGACCCAAGTCCGGCAAATCAGTCACCAGATCATTCAGAAAATTTTGTAAGTCCACCAAGGTAAAGTATCGCCCCTTTGTTGCGAACAATGAGACCTCGCTTCAGAAAATTAGCCAGTCCACTGATGAAACGGACACACTCAAAATCATATGTAAGATGTCGTCGGGACCCTCGTAAAAAGTCGTTGAACAACTGAGTGTAGTCAGCGTAACTCAAATTGCCTTGCGTAAGTCCAAGCACGGCGTTAATTGCGTCGTCTCTAATGTTAGGTAACATGGACGTCTTACGAATCTCCTCTGTCAAAGTGTCAAAAGAGTCCGGAATAGTAGTTTGCTGCTTGCGGTTGATGAGCCACCAATTGTTCAAAGGTCCTAAGATCTAAGACGTAACCCACATAGTAGCGTTGTACGAGTCGGCGTTAATTCCAAGCATGGCGAAGCGTTGAGCATGAGCCTCGAGTTAGTCTTCAAGTTCACGCGGGTCATGAGGAGGCGTACTTTTCTTGTAGCTATTGAGTGTGTTGCTAGTGTGGGAGAACAAGTACTGTGGCCGATGATATGTGCGGTTCTAGTTTATCCACGATGGCTATGGCATGTTCCATAGCTCGTCGTATGCATTTGTGGTCGTATTCGGGGTTTGCAATCTTGGTCCCTTGCTTACCAAGCGAAGGTGGCATTACTACCAAAGAGGAGAAGAATATATCTTTCGGGTAGAGGGGGTGGTAGGTGTGTGAGCTTAAGGATTCAGTAAGAGGATCGGAGTATTTTTTGTGGCTGTATCAAAGTAATTGCGCATGGGTTCTCCTTGAGTGGCCCATATGTTCCCCTTGAGGTTCTCCACCTTGGTGGTTCTCGTATAGGTTCTGACTCCTTGATGGCCCATGTGTTTTTTGAGTCTCGGTTGCGGTAGGGTTATCGATTTCGGAAACTGTGCCGACGCGTGTAACGTGGCGAAAGAAATCTTCCTCGAAGGTGAAGTGAGTAAGTTCGGGTCCGTCGGAACAAACGGTTGAGGTGGGAGATGCGGTCGAGGGAGAGCGTGGTAATCGCCCTTCAAATGGGAAGGCATATTATGGTTGCTTTAGGTAGGGTAGGGCGCCCGCCGGCGGCGCAGCGGCGGCGGCCCCGGAGGGGGGTGCGCTCGTAGGCCCGTCGGCACCTACCTCTACCTCCACGCGGTGGGCGTTGGTAACCCCATAGCCGTGCCAAGCCTGGCACGGTAGGGGGCTAAACGAGGTACCGACAGCTGCGATCCGCGGGATCAGCAGCTGTCGGGAAGCCCTATACGGAAGGTTTTGGAAAAACATAATATCTGTACACCAACACATGGATCTCCCGCTCGGCATGTCCGATATTTTTTTCATCAACTAAATACTCACAGATACTCTCCCGTTACGGCGGGAACGATGTCTGCGGATTGTTTTTTTTGGCGAGGAAGTGTACGGACGGATCAGCGGTGGGACGAGGGTGTTGGAGCTGGCGGCGGACAGGTGGGAAGCAGCGCTAGGGCACGGCGCTCGCTAGCAGCCGCCAACCATGCAAGAGTTTTAAGTCTACCTTGGGGGCAAGGCCTGAAGCTACGCAGGACGGAGGTGGGTCGCGGTCGGAGGAGCGGCACGGTCTGGCGGCGGCGATCCTTAGGATCGACCGCCGCCGGAAAAACCCGGTACGGGGGGCTTTTGGAAAAATATTCCCGTACCCAACATCTTTTGTGGTTCGGCGACTCGATCCATGTGTCCGACCCACCCCTCCCCTCGTCGGTACCCGGTTATCGACAGGCTGCCTCATGCAGTGTGCCTAGGGTTATCGTAACGGCACATTGCTCGTAAAGGCGCCCCCCTAACAACGTAAACCACTGGGGGAGGGTACGGCCGGCCACAACGTGATCAAATGGGTGTTGGAAACAGACGGAACAAGGACATGGGATATGAGAACATCTGGCTCGGCGGCAGGAGAGCCAGCCGGACACCGTCTGCAGCCTAGTTATTTTCTCTTCTCATCCCCCGAAGGAGGAGAGAAGACTAGGCTAGGTGGCAAGCTGCGCCGGGAGGAGCAGCTAATACCTCGGGCGGGGTTGAGCACGGATCGAGACGGGACCGACGACAACCTGAGCGAGGGGGTTTTTCGCCTGCCTTTCCCCCTAGCTCCGGCACGACCGGAGTCACACAGAAGCCGAGGTCAGGCAGGCTCGTCTCGACCAGCTCATGCTGACCAGCCTTGCTGATCAGCGACCCCGCAGCGGCTGGAGCAGGCCGCGTATCGTGGAGAATAGCGACATTTTATATTTCATACTGTACCCCAAAAAATACGTATAGATCAAAAACTAAGAAATACATGGTTACGTGTATGTTTTATACGGTATCGTCACTGCCAATAAAGAGGTTGGGATTAGTGGTTCACGGTCTACCTCTTGCTTATGAGTCCTACAAATTGGCGTAGCACAGGGGGGGCAGAGACAACAGCCGGTTTATATTGGTATTGTTGTAAACAATTTCATTTCATTTCATGGGTAGGGTAGGGTCATGGTGGAGGGCAAAGTGTCATGTGGGTTTCATGTCTATATCGGGGTTGATGGGGGTGTGGTAAATGGTGCCCGCCGAGGTGCGCCATGTATGGTGGTCCTTTGAGCGAGCTAAAGTAGAGTTCAAAAATGTGCACGCACCCTAGTACAACCGCCTTGCTAGTCTCTAAACGAAAATAAGCCCATGGACTATGCCTACCCATCTGCTAGGTTTGTGCACAATGTAGTACTTTCCTTTTGCCGTGCTTTGGATTCCGTGATCCTCTTGTCACTCTTGCCCTTTTGTTTCCCCTCCCACTTTCCCTGTCCGTACTCATCTTGTTCTTCTTGTAACCAATTCAATAGTACTATGACTACCCGTAACATAGTTTACTTGTTTGTGAGAAGAGTGTATGTTACTTACATTTGCGTACTTCAGAAAATATTCGGTACAGCAGTACCTTGGCACTGGTATTGCGGTTGTTCTGATACCCGTCGCTTCATCAACCGCGACGCCACGTGGGCGCGGGGCCATCACGTGCTTGGCCCTGATCTCGCTGACTACAATATGAACAGTCAAGGAGCAGGCGGTACTTGTACCAGTACCATACGCAACAGCAAGTCAGCAACAGCAAGTCATCGCAGCGATAGACACCACAGTGAACAGTTAGAGCCCCCGAGACCCCTAGCAGCTATCACTTTGTTCCCGGACCGACTGGAAACTTACTAGCCGCTCTTACTGCTGTGCTCTACATAGCCAACTGCTCCCTCCCCTCTTGTGTGGCAAGTCGTCCTCAGAAACATTTTTAGGGCATCGAAATGGTCGGTACGTCGGATGACGTGGAATCGGGTGTTTCCCCCTGGCAGTCCCCGCCCGGCTTCCTGCTCGAGGCGGTGGTCAGGAGGCTGGGTTCAAGCTGGAGGGGGATATCTAAAACGGCGAGTAAGGAGTTTCGGGCGGCGGTTCTAGCGGTGGAGGCTGAGGGGGGCGGCTCTTCTGCGGGTAGCGTCATGCGCGCGGAGGAGCTCTCTACCTCCGTCGAACTTGTTCGCTGGTCGACTCGCCAGGGATGCCCTTGGACGACCGAAGAAGCGGTCCTCGCCGCTGCCGGTCTGTCTCACCCCCTTAACTCCGACTTTACAGGCTAATCCCCATATCGGCTGAATGGGCTCATGCTTCCGGGTCGACTTGTATACCTCATCCTCTTCATTCGTTCCGGCAGTGTTTTGTGTTTGACGGGCTGTTTATGTACGGGTACATTTCCAGGGGTGGGCGCGTTGTGTGTGTTGGAGTGGGCTCGCGAGCAGTTGGAGCACCTGCCCACGCAGGATATGTGCGAGGCTGCCGCCGCGGGCGGTCAGCTGGATGTGTTGGTCTGGGCGCAGCGCGAGGGGTGCTCGTGGGACGCGAGGACGTGCGCTGCGGCGGCGCGCAAAGGTCAGTTGGCGGTGCTGCGGTGGGTACGAGAGGCGGGCTGCCCCTGGAACGCACTCACCTGCTCAGCAGCGGCAGGTGGGGGCCACATGGAGGTGCTTCAATGGGCACGCGAGCAGGGCTGTCCCTGGGACGAAAATACCCCCTCAGCTGCAGCAGCAGGCGGCCATTTGTGCATCCTTCAGTGGGCCATGCAACACGGATGCACATGGAGCGTGCGAACCACCATCAACGCCGCGCGTGGCGGTCATTTGGCGGTGCTGCAGTGGGCGAGGGAGGCGGGGTGCCCCTGGACATCCACCACATGCAAAGCGGCTGCTCTCGGGGGCCACTTGGATGTGCTGCAATGGGCCAGGCACGCGGGATGCCCTTGGGACGAGTCCACATGTCAGGCGGCAGCAAGGGAAGGCCATTTGACAGTTCTTCAGTGGGCCAGGGAGGCAGGCTGTCCCTGGGAGTCCAGTACCTGTGCAGCTGCAGCGTATGGGGGTCATCTGGAGGTGCTGCAGTGGGCCAGGCGCGCTGGGTGCCCTTGGGATGAGTTTACGTGCCACTCTGCCGCGAACGGGGGACACTTGGCTCTACTTCAGTGGGCGAGGGAGGAAGGGTGCCCGTGGGATAATGAAGTATGCGAGGAGGCCGCACTAGGAGGACACCTGCACGTCCTAAAGTGGGCGAGGAGGGCAGGGTGCCCTTGGGACGAGGCAACCTGTCATGCTGCCGCTGAGGGTGGGCAATTGGAGGTGTTGCAGTGGGCGAGGGGGCAGGGGTGTGCGTGGGATGAAGACACGTGCAAGGACGCCGCGAGCGAGGGGCACCTGGAGGTGCTGCAGTGGGCGAGGGCGGCGGGGTGCCCGTGGAACGAACGCACCTGCGAGGAGGCTGCCTTTGGGGGGCACTTGGAGGTGTTGAAATGGGCGAGGGGGGCGGGGTGCCGTTGGACGGCTCAGACATGTGCTCGTGCCGCTGCGGGGGGTCACTTGGAGGTGTTGAAGTGGGCGAGGGAGGCAGGGTGCCCTTGGGACGAGGAGACCTGCGCCCGGGCGGCGCGAGGAGGGCACCTTGAGGTGCTGCAATGGGCGCGGGAGGAGGGGTGCCCTTGGGATAGGCGGACTTGGGCGGGGGCGGCTCTTGGGAGGCATCGCGAGGTGTTGCAGTGGGTCACCGAAAACGGGTGCCCTCCTATGTGACCCAACCTGTTTGGCCGTCGTGAGGGTGCTGCTGTATGTGTGTTGGTAGGGAGGGGAAAGAGGGTGGGCTATCTCTAGGTGCGTGTTTGCGAACCAAGAATACTTTAGATAATGCTGTGGACGTATTTGAATCGAAGTGTCAATTGTAAATATACGATGCTGATGATAAAGGAAGGTGGAGCAGGGAGCAATGAAGGGCTCTGTGTCACATACAATACACAGCCCTTCACATATGTCCATGCATGAAAAGGTATCGTTAAATGTGTGTTTGCGTGTGTGTGTGGGGGGGGGGGGGGGGATGGGGCAGAGGATTCGGAGCAATATGATATGCAAAGGTGTATCGAAATAGTAGCTGTAAATAGTCTATGCTGAATAGCTGAGGGAGGAAGGTTGTGGAATGAAGGGGAATGTCGTCAATGTTGTGTCATGGAAAAGAGAGAATTTAAAGGCGTGGTTATCCTCAGCATCACTGCCTGTTGGTTTGACCTCATGTTGATCCGTTCTGATGTGGTATGAAAGTGAATGGGCGACAACGGGGCCGTAGTCTTGTTGTGGGGATAGACATTTTGCCGTGGATCAAAGGCAGCTGTGGACCAGTGTGAGAGGTGGTGGTTCATAACGCACTGCAGGCATGATAAGTTCAGGGTTAAGTGCAGC
Source organism: Tetraselmis chui (assembly GCA_026401115.1). Classification (NCBI taxonomy): domain Eukaryota; kingdom Viridiplantae; phylum Chlorophyta; class Chlorodendrophyceae; order Chlorodendrales; family Chlorodendraceae; genus Tetraselmis; species Tetraselmis chui. The sequence goes on from JAPMLY010000643.1 coordinate 87,222, forward strand.
TAAGGGCTACTCCAGCAATTTAGCCTTTTTTCTTTCAGCACCGCTGCTCAGCTGTCCAGCCAGTCTTCTTTCTTTGCCGCTGTGGCGACGAAAGGAATGCTGACTGTTGAGAGCCCCCTCTTCCCTTTCGAGACAGTAGTGCCACTTCTCATCATCAGTTTTCGTCGATATGCTTTTGCTCGCTTTAATTTGAAATTCAATAGCTCAAATTTTGGGCTATTTTGATCAAACATCTTCATGGCATAACAATATAATGGGCAAATATGGGGTTGGGGACTTGCAGCGGATGAAAACTACATACCGCGGAACGGGTTTATCGTTCAATTCGAATCATACCGGTTTTTTAAGAGCATAGTATTTTAATTCCAATATCGTGTCAAAAACTTGTATAGCGTGCCAAAACTCCGCCGGCAAATATGACATATATGGCACGGGTTTAAGCGGGTCTACGGGTGTGCCTTAATTAAATTCAGATATCGAAGACCCGTACATGTAGTGATACCAGCCAACATCCGCGCCTCTCATGTCGACCTCCATTGCGACGGTTCGTGCGACTGATGTGGTAGTAGAGGGGAGAGAGCGATACAGGTACACGTACCGCAGAGTGACATAGCGCTACATACAGCATGAGATTATACACTTGAATTGACGTTCGCCATTTCGGTTGGCCTGGTGTAGTGGCCTTGTCGCCCGCAGTCGGCCCACTGTCCGCTATGCCAGATAAGACGCGGCGCTAAGAAGCTCAGTCGCAGTAATTTTTTTATCCCCGCAAGCTGGTGCGGTCACTACAGTTGACCAGCGGGAGTCGCACCCTCGACCGCGTCTGCATAAATTATACAGTCTGCCGTAATAGCAAGTGAATAACGCCCTCGGCGCCACACCGCCCGCACCGAGCCGACGAAGATGGCAGCGCAGGTAGGGGCAGCAGGTGGCGCGCTAGGGGAGGGGGAGTTAGGCGAGCTCCTAAAGCGTCACCCCTTGACGTGGAGCTGCCTTGAAGCAGCGGGATGGGTGGCCTCCGACGAATCGCGCGGCGGCGGTGGGCTCCCGTTTTTGTATTGGACACTCCGAGAACGCGGGGTGGGCGGGCAGGCGCTGCTTGACCTAGACCGGCAGCTGGTGGCGGAGCAGCTGGGCATTGAGAATGGAGAATCCCAGGATGCGCTGCTGCGAGCTGTGAGGGTGCTGTGGCTGCACTGCCGCGAGGTGAGGCATGGCGTGGGACAGACTAAAACGTGTCACTCACTCACTGGCTGACGGACGTTGGGGGGGGGGGGGGGGGGGTAGAGGCTTCGGCGCTCAGAGTGGAAGACGTTGTAGCATTGAGAACGTTTAGCATTGAGGTGGCGCCCTGATGGATGTCATGTAGCCCGCGGACACACGCACAAACACACACACACGCACACACACACGCGCGCGCGCGCGTGCTCGCGGAAACACACACAACCATGCACACAGTTATGTAGGGATCGACGAGCAGGAGATGAAATATACACGACTGCAAGAGACGATGGAGAATCCTTTCGGTATGCATTTGCTGACGTACCATGGTGCCTCTGCACGCCGCCGTCTCGCAGTTGTCAAGGCAACAGTGCCTTCCGGAAGGTGCCAAGCGAGCATTTGAAGACGAGCGGCGGCTGCTACGATCGCTCCCTGCCTCAGCACATGACCTGCAGGTTCATACCTTACGCTAACCCTCTCTATCCCCCTCCCAAGCACATACGCACGCACACATACAGACACACGCACGCACACGCACGCACACACACAAACAAACACACACACACACACACACACACACACACACACACACACACACACACACACACACACACACACATGGCTTTCTCCCTTCTTTCCGTTGAGGTATGAGTTTTCTGCTGTCGCAAAGACTTTGACTTCCAGGCACAACCCCTTACGTTCTGATCCTCTACACGCATACGCAAAGGAACCTCTGCTTGTGAGAATACCTTTGGAAAGAATGCCACTATGCTTGTGATGTCTATACACAAGGATATCCTCTCACTTCAATAGTCTCCCAGTGACACCCTGCTCTCTTGCTTCGTCTACCTATCAGGCAGTCGGCGAGCGGAAGGAGGAAGAGGGGCTTCAGGGGCAGTCGTCTCTGATAGCCGAGCAAGCCGAAAGGGCAAGCAGCGATGGTGAAAGTGGTAGAGTAACTGAGGGAAGGAACCAGGATGATGAGCAAGCAGAGATGGCATTGGATAAAGGGCAGCAGGGTGTGGAGGCGGAGGCGGAGGGGATAGCGAGTGACGTGGTGGCGTTCTCGTTGCTTCCCAGCGGGGTTTGTCAGTCTGATGCTGGCGCAGCTGCTCAGCGTTATGAGGCGATGGAGCTGACGATAGAGTCGGAGGCGGCTACAGATATGACCGTCTCCCTCCTCGATCCCGACATTTCGCTGCCCTTGGCGGAGGAACGAAACGAAATGCTGCCAGCGGTGGAGGAGGAGCGCTCGGATATAACTTTAAATTGCGCAAATCATCAACGCAATGAATCGTCTCCGGTGGCTGACGAAAGAGGCGACGATGAAGTCAGCCCCCCGCCAAACATCCACCACGAAGGTAACGTCGGCGTTGTGGAAGAGGGCACTCTTCCAAAACAGATAAGAAGTAATGGTAGTGAGCTTCTTCCTCCGCGGGACCACTCCTCGTCGGGTCATTCCGGGTCTGAACGCAGCCGTGAAAGGTCTGACATAGCTGTGGGTGGCGGTGGGCATGACGACGAGGCTGCGACACGACCTTCCAGTGATGCTTCGTCTTCCAAGTCACGGTGTGAACACAATGTGATGACCTGTGAATATTCCGGGGAAGTAGTTGATGAGGGGGCAGGCGATGCCGGAACTCATCGTCCGCGTTCCAATGGCTCATCGTCGGAGCAGACGCAGCAAAAGGTGGGACAGGACGACACACAGGTCAAATCTCCGGTCTCAGAGGTTAACGGTACTACAACTATAAAGGTAACTGACACGCAGAGCCAGACCACTAGCCGCGTGGCGATGTGCCACGATCGGAAGTTGGCCACGGAGCGCCGCGCGAGTCTTTCCGCTCTTCGTAGTCGCGTGGGCGCCATGAAGCGTAGAATGGCTCAGCAGTCGACATCGCCACCGCCACCGCCGCCGGTTTTGTCGCCCCATGCGGTGGATGTCGTCGAGGCCAGACCGACGGGTCCAACTGGCGCGGCTACACGTGGGCACAAGTACCCGGTGCGTTGGGCGGAGGTGCCCTCCCGCTGGTCGATATCTCGAGTTGGATCCTGCTCCGTCTCGCCGGCTCGTCATCGCCTAGCCGATGGCATCTCCGCCGTCGAGACGAGGCAGTCCACTTCGCCGGGTAGGTTCCGGCCCTGCTCCATCGATGCACCGCCAGCGGTGGAAATCAAGGGGCAGTCTCGGGCGAGCCGATCCCCCGCACGCTGCTCGTGGACTCACCGGGCGCTACCCATCGCACATATCGCCCTCTCGCCACCCACGAAGCCGTCGAGTGATACCATTGCCACCACAGAGTACACGTCGATGCATTTACCAGCGCCAAAGTACTCGTCGATGGAGGTTACGTCAGATAACAATGACCAACGGAGCCCTCGACGTCGCTTCAGTTTCTCAGCGTCCCAAGAGTCCGCCGCGAACGATGAGTCGATTTCACTGGGACAACGTAGCCCGCTAGAAGGTGGTCAGACGAATATTTCGTTGCACCCAGCATCGCAAGGTGTGGATGAACGTTCCCGTAACTCGGATGCGTCCTCGAGTGCGCATGCGGATGACGGGGCTGCTGACTCCTCTGATGGGCTCGAACGCACGCTGCCACAGTGGGTGGCGTGGAAGGGGAGGTACGACCGACAGCACCCGCATCCCGATATCCATCTTGTGCGCCACTCCAGGAATTGTTGTTGCATATCGACTTCGTTCGTTCTTGTAAATATTGACTCCCGCCGATCGACCATTGCCTTACTAAGATTTGATGACATTTCTCGCTGCTCGCTTGACTTTCGTTGATCAGTACAGTTCCAGACGACCCGAGCTGAAAAACAAAGTCCGACCGAAGCATGTTTCTGGAAAATCGAAGGCGCCGCATCGCGACCCACAGTGGACCTTCGAAATTGGGCACCAGACGCGCAGGTGAACGAACCCATGCTGCTCGACTTTATTGCTGGCCTGAGTCGCCGCTCGTGATATCAGACGCATGTAATTGGGCTGAGCAGAACTGGACAGTGGCAGGATAATTAACTTGGTGTTGGTTCGACTGACGTTTATCGAAAGATTCAAAGCTCAGCGCCTAGCTAAAACTGCTGCGCCATCGATAGGGGTGGGCGGCAGACGGAGTGGGTGATGCGGACCGTGTGGCAGGACACCACGCGACCGCCCTGGCTGGGTCCGGAGCAAGAACCCGTCTACAAGGAATTTCAGACAGGTGAAACTGGCACTGCTCTCTCGCCTGGTCCGCCGTCGAGCCGCGTTCCGACCTTCGACTCATAGCGACGCCTGCGCGTATGTGTCCGCTGTTTTACAGTCACGTTTATCTATTTCCCGCAGTGCTGCTTCACAGTTTGCGTGGAGCACATATGTTGTAATGCTATCATAAAACTACATAACATTGAACGAAAACTAACATACAAATGACGACGCGACACGGAACGCAGCATCTATTTCGATACGTTAAGTTCATCGGCGTGCAAACCGAAGCGAATTACCATATAGTCATGCTGTGTATGTATGGACAGCTACTATGTGAGGAAATTAATGAGATGGGAATACACTTGTACACCGACGCGTGGTTGTAACAGTGTTGGTTGTTTCTGCAGGGGCGAACGTGACCCCATCTTATAAGGGCACGTCCAGCGCTAGCGCCGGCGAATTGCCGCCCTTCCACGCAGCGGCCGTATCAGGCGATGTGAAAGCGCTCCGCCGACTGCTCCGCAAGCCGCCTCCCATAGGTGACTGACCGCCTGCCCGTTTTTAGTATTTCGCGGCACTCGTTGTAGACCTTGGTCAAGCTTCAGGATTTGCACGATTGGTATTGTAGGTGTCCCGCGCGTCAGGTGGCCCGCTGATGTACATGTACAGGATCCCGCTAACTGACTGCATCGCTGTCGGCCCTTATTTTTCTTGGCAGGTGCTCCGCTGCTGGTCGCAGTCAACGAAATAAACTCCGCTGGTCAAACCGCCCTCCACAAAGTACCTTCCTCAAACCGATTCGACATATCGTCCCTCTCCCCCTTTTCCTCTATCCCCACTCACACCGCGGCTGTGTTTTCTGTGCTGCAGCGCATTCACTCTCGCCATTCGGGCCTGTTTTCGGCTGACCCGTAATTGTTGACCGCCGGGGCTCGCAGGCCGTGAGCGCTGGACACTCCCCGGCGACGGCCATCGCGCTGGCGGAGGCTCTACTGTGCGCTGGGGCGGACGTCAACTCGGCCGACGGTCAGTCACCGGTCCTGCCTTCCCGTCAGTGTGTCTGCGAATGAGTTTATGGAGGAGTGCTATTGTCTGCCATCACAATTCGGACGGCATTGTCATTTGAATGTGTTTCGTGTTTCCTGCAAGGAGCGTAAAGCATTCCAGGTCCAAAAATGGTTTACTGCTACTAGTGCATGCATACTTATATTTTGAGCATCGACACTAAATTGACAAGGGTGCTGATCCTGCTGGTCCCGGCACGGCCTGCATTTGAATACTATGACTTATGTGTACAAATAAAATATAACAGCAGAATTGTAATTAGATATTTGGCTGCGGCTTATGATTTATGCTTTTGTATTTTTCATTGCGTAGGGACATAAGGTATCGTTTCGTGACGGAATATGCTGTGAATGTCAACGCACTGATAATGATAATCGCGTGATTGCGTTTCCGCCTCCGTTGTCGTCGCAGCATACGGTCGGACGCCGCTTCACTTTGCGGTGCAGCAGTGGTTTGGTTCGACGGAAGACGCGGCCGACTGCGCTGCCGCGAGAAAGCACCACAGCGCCGTCCTGTCGCCCCCTCACTTTGGCGTCTCTTCCGTCACCGCCGTCGACCGAACACGGAGCAGCAAATGGCAGCAGTGGGACGGGGGCCCGGCGAGCGGGCAGGCCGGCAGCGCTCGGTTGCACCATTACCGCGCCGTCGTCGAGCTACTCCTCACTGCGGGCGCCGACCCCAACGCGGCCGACAATCAGGGCGACACGGCCATCCACAAGGTGCGCCAGTGTGGGGGCGCTCATGCGTAGTATTGGACCTATTCAATTGCATGCTTGTACTGATTCCTCTACATATCACGAGTATTGTTATTTTCTTTTTTTGCCTTACCGGCGAAATGTTCGGTTTCAGGTGCCACCTAACCCTCCCGCCTTCTTCCCCTTTTTGAAAAAAAGTGACCTAAACCAACACATTTCGTCGGTGCGTCCTTACCTATTTCTATGAGAAGAGCAAATTCGGAATTGACATTGTAAATTATTCATTAATGCAATTCATGGCTCTGTTCAGTGGAAGCAGCAGTACACCCACAACAGCGCATCCTATTTATTTGTTTTGTTTTGTTTGTTTGTTTGTTTGTTTGTTTGTTTGTTTGTTTGTTTGTTTGTTTGTTTGTTTGTTTGTTTGTTTGTTTGTTTGTTTGTTTGTTTGTTTGTTTGGTTGTTTGTTTGTTTGTTTTGTTTGTTTGTTTGTTTGTTTGTTTGTTTTGTTATTATATCAACTCACCCGTTCGTATTATTTACAGAAATTTTGATTCATATTGCTGAATGATGGTGAGAGAATGATAAGTTTGATTTCGTGTTTTGGTGCTCAATCGATATCCAAACTTGGGTTTTGTGACGTAACATTATCTTCACAGCAGCACAGTTGTCAGTCTTTGTTTCGCTTGTAACGCCTCGTTCATTTGTCAAGTCACATCATTTTCCATCAATTAGGGGCACTTCGATTCTCTGAGAAGGTTTCCTATTTTCACATTTTGAACAATGTCAAATGAAGCGCAAATACATTTCCTCCCCACATTTCTTCTCACAATTGTGGATCCGATTCGAGGACTCGTGTTTCCCCACTTAATTTTGAGTTCAGATCAAAGGAATGTAGAATTCAAGATTGCCCTTCGTTGACGAAGGAACCAAAGTTGGATGGAAACATTATTTCGTTTTGTGCTTACAACAGGAATGGTGCTCTAAAATATTCAGCGGTTCTCTTCAATGATGTTGGCATATTCACGTTGATGTAAATACACACCCGTCGATGCGCAGGCGGTGCTGAGCTACCGCGCACAAGGGTTCCGCGACATCCTGCTGCAGCTCACTTCCGCCGGTGCTGATGTGGACGCCGTCAACGTGAAGGGGCGGCGCGCGCTGCACCTCGCCGCTCTCAGGTCGCAGGTCGACGCGATGCAGTGCCTCATAACGCAAGGCGCCGACACTAACGCCGCCGACAACGGAGGCCACACCCCGCTGCACCTCGTCGCTCGCCACTGCAGCAATGAGAAACGGTAAATAAGCTTGCTACCAGCGGATTACAAGTGTAGCTTGCTCCCATAATAACGCACAGTCAAGCTTGAATGTCATTTGTATCGCTTGCGAGTTTGGCGTTTTTAGGGAAGGCTCGCGTACCCTGTGTGTACTTTCAAGTAATGTTTATTATCATTTCCTGTTTGAACGTCCCCGGCAGGTCGATGGCCGCACTGAAGCTGCTGATGGAGTTTGGCGCCGACGAAGCGTTACGTGACGTTTCCGGCCGCACCGCCGGCGACCTCGCGCGCCTCCGTTCCATGCCTCGTATCTCCCGTGCCCTCCCCTCCCGCGGCGACCCCATCGCCGCCCCTCGGACACAGCCCCGCGACGAGGACGACCCGACGCCCTCGCGGAACAGATGGAGCCGTAACAATGCTGCGCGCAGGGCTGTCGCCACTCCTCCGGTACCCGCATTCATCACGCCCAGCCCGGAACGCCCCGCGGAGGCGGCGGCCGCGCGTGGCGGCACTCCACCGATACCGATGACAGTCTATGTCGCTCCTACCGCCCACCCTGTCGAGTCACCTACCGCGTCCAATGTAGCTCCGGAGAGAGTTTTAATCAGCTCAATGCCCTCCAGCGAGTCCACCGCTGCGATGGGCACTCCGCCTGTGGGAGTCAGTGGTCCTGGCGAGGCTCGCGACGGTGTCGAGCTGCCCTCACAGGATGGGGGGCAAGCATTTCAGGTCGAGGAGGCGGAGGCTCGTCAGAATGAAGTGGACCAGAAGTTAGGGCAAGGGGCAGCCCAGTTCAGAGATGGAGTGAGTAACGAGTATGAGGGAAGTAGAGGGGCTGCGAAACAACGCGTGTCGTCGACAGCGAGGAGAGAGGGAGTGGAGGAGGATGAGGGGACCAGGGATGATGTGGGAGGCACAGGACTGCAATCGCCCAGGGACAAGGATATCCAAGCAACTGAGGTAAAGCAGGAACTTGACCCCAAGGAAGCGCCCGTCGATCGCGACACAGTGGCGGACAGAGATGGCGGGATGGAGGGGGCGCACATAGGTTGCGAGCCGAACGGGGCGTCAGCGACTCAACATTCCGGCGGGAGTGAGGACGATGCGGCTATTGGGAAGGAGGGCGGCGTAGATCGCGATGGCCATGGACATCTAGCAGCGCCCGATGCCTCGGGTACTGGCGGAGAATATACACCACAGTTGACGGAACAGGAGAGTGGCGTGAAGGTCGAACAGTCACAAGTGGTGTCTGAACAGGGATCCGCGGGTGAGCGTGCTGAGGCGGTCGATAGAACGGAGAGTGATGACGGAAAATCATCGAGGAGTCGAGATTCAGCGTCGGGGAAGAGCGTCGTCGTATCTGCGCCCTTCTCTCGCGTGAATGTCGTCGATGCGGCACGTGAGGTGGCTAAAGACGCGGCGGAACCGCCCGTCGCTGTGGCACTGGAGCGCGGAACCGAGTCGGCGGCCCCGTTGACGATGATCAGCACGTGGGAGCTCCACCAAGAGAATGCGCTGATGGACTCGATGGACTCGGAGCTGGAAATGGAACTGCCGCCAGATCTTCCCGACGAGATGCCCACACCCGCGAGCTCGGTTGTGGGCGGTGGTGGCGGCTACCGAAATAAGAAGGACAAGGCGGAGGGGAATACAGAGGAAGAGGGCACCGGAAGTGTGGGTGAAAGTAGTAGTTACGGAGGGGGGTCATTGCTGCTGGAGACGGCTCGGCTTGATGAGGATGGGGAGCTGATATTGGGGGTGTTGGAGGGGGAGAGTGACGAGGAGGCATTGGCGCGGCTGACGGCGGGGGGTGTGCTGGAGGAGGAATTATTTGACGAGCTGCCGAGCGAGTTGAGTGGCTTGGATGAAAGTAGTGCGGCGGGTTCGATGTTGCGTAGTCTCGCGGCTTCGTCGGCCGCCGAGGACACGGCATGACCTAAATTCGCATGGCAATAATTGACAATTTTTTCTAGCGCTTCCCGCAACCAACCTGGCGATGTGATCTGGTTCGAGTTGGTGTTTCCTCATACGCACTTGGCTGAGTATGTTACGGTTACTAGTGCGCGCACGAGTTTTAGCGCCCCGGTTGCTCGTGCTCCGTTCCCGCATCCTCGCCGCCTTGCGGTAGGAGGCCAATAGTAGGCTAAGCTTGATGCTATTTTCGCACTTCAGTCACCCTCAGTACGCCTTTGGTATAGTTTGCAAATTACTATCACCCCTTCGCTCTCAAGGATGGCGGTCGGATGGCGCCTCTTGCGAAACATGTCGACCGGTAGTGTTTTCCGGCCATGGGCGTTTCCTCATCCCGTAGTAGCTTGAGGTCGCATGAAGGAGTTTGTTCGCCGCTCTAAGAAAACGAAAATGATATGCAACAAGTAGCGATACCGGCAAACTGGACCGCGTCATGTCTAACGGGCATCAAAACTCGGTCATCAGGGACTCTTGTTAATCAGGAGAAGCGATTGGGCTGGGTACGTCTTCGATTGGGTACACCTAAGCGATACATCTGCAATGTAAGCGTACGTTCCGTTGTTCCTCGGGGGAGAGTTGTAAGCAACCGCTGTAATTGCACTTGTACCCCCCTCGCATACTAAGCAATGATAGTAGAAATGAATTTGCAATCTCAATCCATTATTCCTTGTCAAGAAAGCAAAATGATAACTAATGCTGTACTTTCACGATGCACGACCCAGTCTTGATGAAACGACCTAGGTGCCACGTTCGAGAAGGGCGACGGGCTAGCTAGCCTAGTATAGGTGCTCCCGCGACTCCGGTCTCGCCGGATAGTTGGAGGGAAAAGACTTGCAACCTCAACGCCCTACCGTAGTCGCTTGTCGATCCCACCCGCCGTCGCATCTCGACCGCCCCCCACAAGATCATTGCCGCTCCGCCTCCCGGCGTGGCGCTCCACCTTGTCGATGGCCCCCTTCATCTCGAGGGGGGGGGGGGGGGGGGGGGGGGGGGGGGGGGTGTCCAAACGATAACTAACTAAAAAAGCTATTGCTCTAGCCTCCGCCTTGTCTATCCCTGCATGGTATCCAAATACATGTCGGGTAGGCGGCCATGGCCCCGTACCCTCCCCCCCTCCGCTTTTGCGGCCGTCGAGCATCCTTACCTTGTCTCGAGTGCGGGCCTCCGCGCTAACCCGGGCTCGCACTCTCTAATGCTAGGTATGCCTGCGTTTGGGTATCGATAGGGGTAGGTATGGTCACCGTGGCCGGATCCAACGGGCCGCGGGGGAACGGAAATTACTACTCGAAACTCTCCATACCGGGTTTTCCCGCGGCAGCCGACCTCGCCAAGGATAGTACTTGCTAGACCGTGTCCCCCCCCCCCCCCCCCCCCCCCCCCCCCCCCCCCCCATTCTCCCGACGCGGTCGTCCTTCTCGGTGCGTGGTCGCACTCCCCCCCCCCCCCCCCCGGGAAGGAGTAGCATCGCAATGAAGGCAAACGGTCAATGAGCGACATACTTTGCCGTTGCCTCCCGACAAGCCGCGGCCTAGCTAGTGCCGGCACCGTAGCCAGTGCCCTCCTCGTGTTCCCGAGGCAACCATGGGCCCACCTGCATTATTTGCAATTGTTGGACGGTTACCACTCCCGTATCTATGCATACGTTTCTTGTCTTTACTTGGGGGGGGGGGGGGGGGGGGGGGCTAATGGGGATCCGCGGGTAGGGCCGAGTTAGAATCCATATGATGAGTACGGACATTACTTGTTATTCCCAAAAGTCCCTCCGAACAAGGCTTCCGGGCGGCGTCCGATTGTCAGGATCGCCGCCGCCATATCGAATCGCTTCTCCGGCTACGATTGTCCGACGGTGTGCTTCTCATCGCACCTCGGCCCCTATTAGGAAAACTTGTCATCCACTGACACGATGCATGGCTCGTTATAGGCTAGCGGGGGCCCTTCCGTGGCGTAGCTTCCCGGCTTTCCGCCGCCACCTCCGGCACCCTTAACCCATTCCTTGATCTGGTCGTATCCTCCTCGCTTTCACACGATCATGAGATTCTGGTACCATTCCCCAAGCGGGAGATCGTTTCATGAATATATGGTCTTGAAAGTAAATATCGGACGAGCCGAGCGAACGATCTTGACGACGAGGGCGCCCACCGGCGGCGCAGCGGCGGTGGCCCCGGAGGGCGGTGTGCTCGCATGCCCGTCGGCACTTACCCCCACCTCCTCGTGGTGGGCGTTATTAACCCGTGCACGGCACGGCTGGGGCTAGACGAAATGACTCCGGCAGCTGTGATTTGCATGATCAACACTTGTCGAGAAGCCACGGTACGGAGGGCTTTTAAAGACTTTACATGAACACCAGCGCCAAAATCTCCCGCTCGGCTAGTGCGATATTACCTTTTAAGGTTAGATACTCTTCGAATACTCTCTTGTCTACGGACAAGACTTGTGTCTAAGATGAGCTTGCTGGCGGCGAAGAGGTTACGGGCGGATCTGTGTTGGCGGAGGGCGTTAGAGATGGCGGCGGACATCCGGGAAGCAATGCCAAAACATGGCGTTCGCTAGCACCCGGCCAACATTGTGGGACTCGAGTCTCCTTTGGGGGCGAGACGAGACGCTACACACGCCGGAGGAAGATCGTAGCCGGAGGAGCGACACCGTCTCGCGGCGGAGGTCCCATTAATCCACCGCCGCAGGGAAAACCTAGTAGGAGGGCTTTCGGTTAGGTATTTCCGTACCCGACACATTTTGCGGAAGCCGCCGCGATCCATGTTCTCGACCAAACTTTCCCTTGGTCGGTACCCACCCATCGACAAGCGTGCTTGGGGCAGGGCGTCTAGGATAATCGCGCCGACGCACTGCTTGGAAAGGCACCCCCCTAGCAGGGTAAACTACCCGGGGGGGGGGGGGGGTACGGGCGGAGAAAACATGGAAAACACGCGGAGAAGGACCGGGGAAAGGCGAAAATCTGGCGCGGAGGCAAGAGCGCAAGCTGTGAGGCCGGACACCGCATGCAGCCATAAATTTGCCTTCCTTTCTCGCCCCCGAAGTAGAAACGAAGCATACGCAATGTGGCGAGTTGTGTCGGGAAGAGCAACGTTTATGTCGGGCGTGGGAGTGCGCGGATCTGGTCGGGACCGTTGACGACATGTGCGAGGGGGTTTTCATAGCACTATTGGTTTTTATCTCCGTCATACTCTGTCGGATGCTTGCGTAGATGATGACTTTGCATGCTTTCCGAGTTTCGTGCCCCGCGGATTAAGGCCAGTTTCTTGTTCCCTCCTTTCTTGACGGGTTCCATTGCTTTCTTTGTACTAATTGATTATGTTTATGAATATTCGTGCTTTATGGTTTTTGTAAATCACTATAGTTGTTAATGTGATGTTCCTTTTCCCCTTTATTTCAGTTGGTGACTTTCCGCCGCTATAGATTTAGATTATTTTTTTACAACAAGTATCGATAAATCCGTTGTTGTCTCATGGCGTACCCAATACTTCCATCTAGGACTTGGGGTTAGGGTTTTACGCCGGGGGTCTCCTTATCCATCCCTCTCCGTCGGCAATACTATGTGATATAAAACATACAAGGACAAACATGGTCTATATCGCTGCTATGAAATATGAAAAAAATATGTTGTCGCCATCTTCACGATGCGGGCGGTATTGTGTTATAATGTATAAACCCCAAACGCCCGCTCCCGCCGCTCGAGGGCGCTGATCATCCTAGTTGGTCATCATGTGTTGGTCGAGTCGGGCCTGCCTCACCTAGGCTCGTGTGCGACTCCGGTCGTGCCGGAGTTGTAGGGAGAAGGCGGGCGAAAACCCCCCTCGCTCATGTCGTCGTAGGCCCCGACTCGATCCACACACACCCTCGCCCGAGATGATAGCCGTTCCTCCCGTCGCAGCTTGTCTCCTAGCAAAGGCTTCCCCCTCCCTTCAGGGCAAGGGGGAGAAAACCATAGCCATCAATGGTTGCTGTTTGTCGCCCCTTTTGTCGCGTCCGACATGTCGTGGTCGGCCGCTATTTGTTTTCGGCACAGGTTGATCCGTACTATACCGCCCGTACCCTCCCCTTGTGATTTACGCGGCAAGGGGATCGCCTATTTGGCATGTGTGCTTGCGCGATAACCCTCGCACACCGCCGAAGGCACTCCTATCGATGGTGGGTACCTACGAGGGGAAATGTTAGGTGGCTCCGACCTCAAAGATGTCGGGTACGCACGTTTTAACCGAAACCCTCCGCACAAGTTTTTCCCGGCAGCGGATCTAAAATCAACGCTGCCATACCGTGCCGCTCCTCTCGCCGCGGCGGTCCACCTCGTTGCTGGTGTCGATTTCCACCCCCATGGATGGGCATGCTCGACCCCATGAGCGCTTGTCGACGTCGAGCGAGCGCCATGCCCTAGCTTTGCTTCCCGGTTGTCCGCCGCCATCTTCAACACCCGAGTCCCACCGTTGATCCGTCCGTACTCTTGTCGCCAAAAAGTTTCACAAACACCGCCCCCGCCTCATTATCGGGAGAGTATGTGTGAGAATATTCAGTCGCGAAGAAACATATCGGATCGGCCGAGCGGGAAATCTTAGTGTTGGAGTACGGATATTATGATTTCCAAAACCCTCCGTACATGGATTCCCGACAATTGTTGATCACGCTATCCGCAGCTGCCGGTACCTCGATTAGCCCCCTACCGTGCCAGGCTTGGTACGGCTACAAGGTTATCATCGCCAACCCCGTGGAGGTACCGAGGTAGAGGTAGGTGCCGACGGGCCTTCGAGCGCACCCCACTTCGAGGCCGCCGCCGCTGCGCCGCCGGCGGGCACCCAACCGTTCTACTTGTAATTATTAAGATATTTGTTTAGAAAAAATCCTCATGGATAACAAGCACTGTTGTTAGTATTTAGAATTTTTTGGGGTGTGCTCCATAAAATTAGACGTCTACCAACTTCGTGATCGTTATTATTGCAGTCCAAAATGCGAAGCCACTCCACTGCTATTTTTAGCGTGGAGTTTGCAGTCCGTTTCAACGGATGTGGGGTCACTGACAAACCCGCCAGCCAACGACTTTATTAGAAAAAGGCCAAGCCCCTAGTACTTAAGAAAGAAACACTGATGATAATATGTACACATACATGGGAAAAACAACACATTCCCCCAAGGGCCCATTCTACATTGAAACAGCTACTACATTACTACAACCAATTCGTAGTAGATTGCTGTGGGAGGGGAAATGCGTGGGAAGGATTGTACTGATTCGTTGGACGCCGGCACACGTAGCCGACGTACATGTTTCCATTTTCACCATGTTTCCATGGTTGCTTCTACACCATCTTTGTCGCCCCCGGTCGTTTTACCCCCCCGTTTAACGAACCCCGACAGCCCCGTTCTATGGCACGAACGCGCGACACTGGGGAATCGCTTGTGTGGCGAGTATTGTCCTAAGCATTGCAAATGACGTTAGGAATCGTACATATCGCTACTAGCTGCATTCCGTACACTCCGAGGAAGTGTACACCCGCAGTTGTACAACCATTGCAAATAGCTCATGTCCCACTGCAATACTAGCGTGCTTAGTGGTGAAATCAACTAAGCGACACGGCGTGCTTGATCACGTCTGTTCAAGGAGACAGTTAGCACATGCCATGAGACGAGATTCCGAGGATTGCGTCACGATTCAAGGCTGAAGGTGAGCTAGGCTGGGCTACTTAAGCCAACGCAGTGGAAAGCGTAACTTTTCACCGTATCTTCTAATTTCGTTCAGCTACATTGCAAACATTTACGCTCTCGCACGCTCTTTTTGCAATATAGCCGTAATTAATAATTGTTGCGCAGTTTGTTCTCTAAGCAAACTGTTACACTTGCCTTTGGTGGTTTGCTTGGGCTTTGCGGCTTGTCCTTTGCGCGCTTCGTTGTTTGTATTACGACTACTGTGTTTTAACGATATCAATCGTTTGCCTTTCATTTAGTGTCTCCGCATTGATTTTGTAATCCCGCCAATGTTCAAGCCGCCGTCACTCGAGTATCAGGCGTGAATCAGTCCGTAGGCACGGCAGTGGCGAAGAATGTTGCATATCAAAATGTTGAAGAAAAATGGGCCAAGTAGGTAGCCTTGCCGATTGAGTTGTCGCGCACATAAACATGATTGGATTGTGTCGCACGAAAGAACAAGGCGGTTGAGTTGTTGGGTGAAAGTATGTAGTAGACAGCAGAATCCATGCCTTTCGCAAATAACGTAAAACGCGCATAGAGGTCCGGGAATATGCCGTACGACTCCCCCAAACTAATACGACTTGAAATCGCAATGAATGCGTCTTCAGAAACCTCGTAGAGGGGTCCACAATCAAGCATAGTAACATGCATGTCTGTACATGTATGTATGGGATGAGCCGCACGTTCAACCCCTGACTCCGTACATTCGGAACGATCGTTGGACACAACCAAGCAGGTTACCCCTCGGCCCTCGCGGCCATCGAACCGCCGCGGGAAGGCGTGCTTATGTGCTAACCGAGTCAAAATTGATGCCGGCGACGAAATGCTGGATGGGTTGGGGCTTCCCGCGGTGGCGATTAGCATTGCAATCAGCGCATGCTTGCTTATTGTTGCTTGTGCAACGCTTATCATCAATAAGTTGTGTTGACTAGAGATGCACCATTCAATTTGTGGGTACGTAGGGACCAATTTCTCTAATTTTCGACGTACAAGTCCCAAACGTGTAGCAAAGTCCAAACATCAATGTAGGGGGTTGGTATATGTATGGCTCGCTCAAGATGAGGGGCATAGTAGCATCGGTCCAACCGTCCAAGCGACGTTGCCCTCGACCCCATCCGCGTTCCGGATGGAGCCGGGGGATGGGGTGAGGGGGGAGGGGGGCATGAAGCGGGCCATCGCACTGCATTCGGGGTGCGGGTCGACAGTTCGACACCCGGAAGAAAAGGAGGAGCCACAACGCTAGAATATCAAGCTTAGCCTACTCCACCGTAATAATATTCTTACTTACCGTCTACTATTGCTTATTCGTTTCCATCTTCCATTCATGTGATGTGCGCTCTGTACTTGTAATAAAAAACCAGTAGCGACTACAACATGCTAGTATGAAAATGACAATGTTGTTCGCACTTCCTAGCCAGTACCTTAACCCTAGCTAATAGAACATAGCCACGTCCTAATCTCGAACTCATTTTGTGTATTGTACTACGTACATAATCGAATAGAGCACGTGACAGAGAGTCACATACATGTGGTCCCAACCATCCTCCACTTGACGGGCGGCGACCGTCACATGCTTGGTCACCGCCGAAGGTGGTCGCTGATAGCGACACCAATAGTCGCAGTCCCCTTTCGGAGCATGCGGTGACGGGTGGAACAAGTTTGTTCCCGTTTATACTGGCTTTAATTGAGCGTGCTGGTGCGAGTGGGTGATTGTTACAGTGCGAGCTACATGTTTCACAAGCGACGACGTCGTCAACGCAAGGCTGACTGTACTGCGACTGAAGTATACGAACTCAGTGGTCCGCGCCCATGCTGACGCCCCGGCGTTGGCGCGCCGACCGGGGCCGCGGAACGCTCGCCCTCCTTGTCACCACGGGAGTGATATGCCTTCGGTACACGGAGACTTCGGGTATGCCCCGACCGTCGGGTATGCCCTCACCTCATTGCCGATTTGTATAGTGTACAGAGACGGATGACATTTCAACTGCCCGCGGGCTCCAAGCTAGCGTTTTTTTACCATTTTACCCGTATCGGGTCACCAACACGCCCACTTTCGTTCGCGGCATGCACTACTGCCGATTTTGTCAGTTTCCTTCCTATTGAGGAGCTTCATAGCTATTGGAACATTGCGACGTGCGTAATAGGGCGGATGGGCGAGTCGGTAGTCTATATACATTGTTTTGAGCGCGTTTCCGTTGTTCACTCGAAACTTTATATTCTGTCGCGATAAATAAATACTTCGTGTGTCGTGCATGCGAGGAGGGAGCGGTTGCTCGATGAGGTGGAACCAAGCCACCTATGCATGGCAAAGCTCACATCCATTTCTCTGAGTCCGCAGGCTTCTCATTTTGGCTAAGTGAGTCTCTGGCGAGTCGGAATCGGCCATGCGCACCTAAAAGACGTAGAGACTGGGTAGCCCACCGGGAGCCGTAGGTCCCCGTCGGGCCAAGCCGACCACCCCGCGCGAAGCATCGTTTTGGTCTCAGCAAACGTTAAAAGTCGCCACTCCATCTAAAGCGCTTGACCTGTCGCCTTGACGAAGAAAAGCGGCGGCGGTAAGTGGTGACGACAAGGCACAGTGTAAACATTTCGCACAAAGGCAAACAAAGCGCACCGCTCAGCCGCCTCGACGTTTTGTCGCAATCCGCACCTGTCGAATTGAGCCTACAAAAAGAACGAGTGGAAACACAAATCCGCTTTGGCGGTCATCTAAGACTAACTCTTTCCTACTATTGTGGCTTGTTTGCCGGTCGGAAGGGCAAGTGGGTGCTCTAGTATTCAAGCCGGAGTAGGCGAGGGTGGTGGTCAAGATGGTGGTGTGACTTGAGCATTCTTAGCGTACCGTTATGCAAGAATGACCATCGTGCAACTGAAGCAACACCAATTGACCGCCCACCACCGGCAACAAGTGCGTTTGTATAAGAGTCGAAGATGTATTGCGCTGGTTGTGTGGGACAATGTGTGTGTTTACGCTACGCAATCACGGCTAGGGTGGCCGCGGGTTAGAGAGGGCGTACGGCGGTTTGGTGCCGCGGCGAAAACGTCGCTAGTACCAATATTCCGGCCAAAATTAGCGCGCACGCTTTTCCGGTACGTCAGAACGCCGTGGATCATTGACAAATACATCTCCCAAATTCTCTTCATGTTCTCGCCGGGTGTGGTTAGTGCCGAAAACTGGTTCATGAAGCTCTCAAATTCGTAGTCAACGATAAGGTACTTGATGCGCCGCGTTCTGTCCGCGAGCTTGTGTAGGGACTCGTGTTTCACCACCAAAAGCTGCGTCTTCTCTACAAACCCGTAGCTCGCATCCGAATTATTGAAGTTGCAGTAGTGGTAATGTTTCACATCGATGCCGGCCCGCACGGCCGTTGAGTACACGTCGTCCGCTAGAGAGCAACGGTTGGTAAGGTACACGGACATATCGTTGTGCTCCTCGCGGTGCTCCGTTACATATTGCTTGTAAGTTATATTGCCGGCGCAAATCCTTGTTCTTCTATTCCCAACGTTTTTGCGCGGCCTTCTTGCGCTCCGCGCCCTCCGCGTCGCTGAAAGCGCGCTTTCGCCCCATCGAGTGTCGGCGTTTTACCTCGGCATCCGCTTTTTTTTTTCTGCGCTTGTATGGCCCGCTTAATCTCTACAACCGGATACAACCCACTAATGTTAGTTGGTTGTGTACCTTGTCTAGTTAACGTTGGTACTCACGCTAGAATTTGAAAACTCGATAATGCTCATAACATATTGCGATCAAGACTCCAAACTACGCCTACCATGAAAATCATGCCCATACATGCTCGTATAGGTGGACTTTTGATGACCTAAATATAACCCTTCTGATCGGAAAATGACCGCCCGCAAAGACAAATATGAAAATCCAAGTTCTTGTACTTTAATATAGTACTATCAGCATAACTAGCAACTTTTGCAATGGCTTGTTCCACTGACCTCAACAGTGGCTTGGGTGTGCATCTTGAGCACATTGGGACTTTTTGTGTAGATGTTGCCTATCCAATGATACAAAATGCACAACCGACTAGAATTAGTCGATTGTGCTGAAGAGGGGATTTCAGTTCACATTTTTATCAGAAATATTGTGATTGTTGCACTGCATCGCCTCAAACTCCACCCCATTGCCCACCAGTTGCTGGAAAACTCATGACACAACATTATAAGCTGTTATCATCCCAAAAGTTTTCATTCTACCTCATCGCAGTGATACTTGTCCATGTGAATTGATGCAACACATCACTCACGAGTTGGTTGGAATACAATTGTATGCAACACGATTAATGATTTGCCCAATATGCAAATGCAAAAAATGCACGTGGGAGTTGCTGCTGCTGCTACGTGACCATGAAAAGTAAATTACGCACGCCTTGTTCATAGATGAACATTCAATAAAGACGACTCTTGTTCCTTTCATGCTCTTACACCATAATAAACCTAGTTGGGTACCCATGTCGTGAACACGTTTGCTATGCGCGCGTTCCACATCTGTCGCTAGCTTCCGGCAAATTCCGCTTCCCTCTCCGCCAATATGTGCATCAGGAGCGTCAAGACTAATGACCATATTCATGAGAGTTTGCCATGCGAAAACCACCTTACCTTGTTTATGCCTTAGCGGCTTCGCAATTGGCATTTCTGGCCAATCACGTCACACAATGAAGCACCACTCACAACCCCCAAATAAAAGTGAGACGCCGACAACAAAGGTTAACGAATGAAAATTCGTCAGCTTCAACACCCTTAGCATTAGTATAGACCTCGATGTTGTTGGCTGCGGCTCATATTTAAAACACATGTGGTACTTGAGGGCCGAAAGGGTAGACATGGCTGGTGGCATCCGACGTTGCTGCCGGCCCTGCGAGAGTTTGTTCCGCCACCGAGAACAACACAGTAGGTCGACGCTGTAGGGTGCTGAACGACCTACAAATAACGCCACACAACCGAACGTTAATTGTGGGTCGATAAATGGCTCGTGAAGTGTATTGGAATCTAGCACGCGACGTGTTGGCTTCATCTCGTCGGTGGGGTGGCATATACTGTGTGGGTAGGTGGCGCTTACATGTAGTGAAGTTGTATGCGTCTTTAGCGACAACTTTCGCTATACAGCTCACTGCGCTCCTCCACAGGCCTGCGCTGCATTCCATAACATATTTGATAATGGTCGAGGTCGAGCAATGCTAATTAGGGGACGCCGGGGTCGCTGTCCTCCGCGCCGTGTGAGGTTAGTCCCGACGCAGGTCAGTTTCGAGCGACTTTATTTTCCACGGACACGTCCATCCGGAAAGCTCGACTCTCAGACGAGCACACACACACATGCTGCCGCGGCTGGCCCGTGAACCAAGATCTTAGCCCCCCATAGAATGTTTTTACCGGCTTTGGGGTCGTGAGGTAATTTCACGGCACTGGTCCTCCGGTGCGAGTCCGCGGGTACGCTCTCAGCCAGTCAGCCGTGAAAAGCAACACCCGCGAATCACCAACCGACTTAGGGCGCGGCACACCACCACCCGTGTTGTACACCATTTGGCGCCATACTGCGGCAAATAAAACCTAGGGACCCCCTCTTCATCGAGGTGTATGGCTTTCGGTAGAACAACGAACTCCGGGGAAGTGGTAAAGAAGATACGGGAACCTCTTCCCGTGAGGATCGGCAAAAACGGTTTGCACAATTAGCGTGCGCCATTGCGCAGATCACCTGTAGATATTGCGCTGTCCCGGTCTCTCAACTCAGCCAATCCAAGAATACTACATTTTCCCGAACTACAAATTCTCTTAGGTATTTGTAGGTACTTGGTGGTCTGAAAAAATGCGTGCTACCTATGGTCTGAAAAAGACCAAAAGCACAACCGACTAATTTTAGTCGTTTGTGCCACAAACGACTAAGAATAATCGGTTTTGGCTGTAGAGTAAGCGGAGCAAAGCATCGGGAAGTGCGCAGCACAAGCGCATGCGGGATGGCAGCGTGCGCTTCCGTCGCCATAACATTTTCTCGATCCGGGGGATCAACCTCCGACATGCCGGCGCAGCTGTGCCCACTACACTGCGACAAACGAGAGATGAAGGGGGATTTCAAGACATGCTACCCATGCTTTCGCAAGCCCCCTGCCGGAAAAAAAAAAACAGTGCGCATGCGGGCAGAAAGTCAGCCTAAATTTTGTGGAGTGCTATAACTGCAACATGCAGCGGAAGCAGCAGCGGGGCAGCGCACGCTCGTAAGCGACAAGCGAATTTTCCTTCTTTATCGTAATAGATGAGCAGCTGCAACGAAACATCGCTTGGTCGGGCCATGAACCCCGCGGAGCTGGAGTATCTCAACAAAGCTTTCCTTGACCTGAGCGCCTTTGACTACAGGTGAGCCCGAGTTCAACAGGGATTATTTTCGCGCGAAGTATCCTGGGTTCAGCGTCGATGTAATCGATATCCTCGCGCTCTATGAAAAGGGCATGCGCTTCAAGGAATTCAAAGTGCTGCTAAAAAAGGGCCGCGCGCCAGAGCCAGCACTGCGTGAAACATAACGCTATGAGGGGCACTCGCTCAAGAGACGCATAACATGGTGAGCTGAATATTGTGAAATGATGGATGGATTAAATAAGATGAAATGATGGATTATTGCCTAGATGCCCACGGGCAGGGAGCGCAGGGACAAGAATCTGCACCGTTCCCCAGCCTGTCCGCAAAAGCCATGCTGCAGCTGCTGCAATGTCAATGCAGACTAGCAGCTGACCGGGTGCCCGGTCAGCATATAATGTCTAGTTGCACACATTTGTGATTACCTTGCTGCGCTTTTGCAGGTGCAAGGGGCAGGAGTCCCACTGCGATCTGCCATGTGTGGTTCTCGGGCACATTACTCTGCACCAAACAAAACTTCCGCTGCCGGCCATCAGTCTTAAGTTGGTCCACGGCAGGAGGGGCATGATGCAACGCCACCCCGCCCCACCACAGCTTGAATCCATGAAGTCATACAGGCAGAGTGGAAGGTATGCTGACATCCCAACGTGCGCAGGCTCTTTCCTGTGCTTGGCAAGTCCTCCAGGCAGACAGCGCAGGTTTTCGAACGGGGGAACGGCGGTGCGGATGCTTTTGGCTGGGAGGGCGGTGTACCCTCGGGCAAGGGTCGCACGAAGATTTGCAGCTTCTCGTACTCCACAGAGCCGGCCTTGAACTCATCGTAGGTCGTATACTTGTCGCCCACCTTCGTCCAAGGCTTGATGTACATTGATGAACTGATGGAAGGGGAGGCTGCAACCACCTTGTAGTAGCAGTTGTTGAACCCCGGCTTGACGGGATCGATGCGGTCCTTACACAAGGGGCAGCAAATGTCGCGCGCATGCTTGTGCAGGTCAAAGTGGCTGTCGAAGCGCCTGTTATGGATGACCATCTTCCCGTGCGCCTCACACCGACGGTTCATGCATTTGCCCTCCACGGCCAAGCCCTTCTCAGCCCGGCGCCAGCGAGGCGCTGAGCTGGACCACTGTCTGCTTACCATTGCCGATTCATCGGATACATTGACAAATGACGGACCACCGCCGCCGCGCAGGCGTTCCACAAGATGAACGGTGGACCCCGTTCCAATATTGTAGTCGGCTAGCGTGCGGCCGTCCTCCAGCTGCTCGCCAGAAGTAACGAGGCGCTGCTGATCAGGAGGGTTGCCCCTACGATTCTGGATCTCTAACTTGAGATCAGCGATGGTATCGCTGGGTTCGATGCCAGTCACGAGGATTGCCTTTCCTGTCAGAGTCTTGATCAATAAGAAGTATGCCATACTTGTTTGAATTTGTACGGTAGCTCCGACTGGTGGAATGGCAGCGCTTGCTGCTGTGGCATTGCCCTTGATTGTCGCACCATTGAATGTCAGGGTCACGTCATCGGAATGGACTTGCTTCAGCCAGGAGAACTCTCGCTCGATTGCGGTTCTGATAGGGACACCAGGCGGCAACAGTACTCTCCGGACCGTGTCCGAGAGTTGTCCCCGGTGGCTCATAACGTGGACAACAATCTCGGAGCCTAGAAAGGAATGTCGGGCCGGGATTGGTTCATCGTAGCACAGGAAGTCGGACAGAGTACCGCAGCCGCCCAGCATGTTGGCGTGATCGATTTTGCCACGCGCAACAGTGACACGGTAGTTGCGAGGGCCATGCTCGCCCATGAGCAGACTCACCTGGTGGACGGAATCCCGTTCGAGGAGAAATTGACATAGTCAGTCGAAACCGTGTCTTGGCATTGTGTCGCTCGAATGCGCACGAGTCACAGATTATCGGCCCGCCACACACACGCCCTGTGAATATGGGACCGGACAATGGATTATGAATATGATGCAGTGGGCACTGCTAGGCCAGGCCTACTCACAGAATGCACGCCATCCTGTATCTTGCCGTTAGGGTAGCAGCTCTTGATGACGAAGTCGCCGATGTCCGCCAGACTGGAGGTGGTCCAGGCATTCATGAGGAGGTCTTGCCCACGCACAGCATCGCTGCCGCCGACAAGGGGCAGCTCGAGCAGCACCTCGGCCATACCTGTCACGAGACCCGCAGCAACAACCGGGTGCCCAGTCTGCGGGACAGCAGCAACAAGTTTGTGAGCTCCCTCTTCTCCGCTACCGTATAATACGCATGACGGTAGCGGGCGGCGGCGAGCGGCGGTAACTGCGCGCGGCCGGAACGGGAGGCGCAGCGGCAGGGGCAGATCTTACCTCGGACAGCGCGGATCTTGGCAAAGGTGGGCAGAAGGAAACGCAGGGCAGTCTGCGGAGCAGCGGTAGAGGGCGGGCTGTCAGATAGGGACGGCGGCGGCAAGGCTTGTGAACATTCTTCGATCTCCCTCTACTCCATCATCTCCCGCGGCAGGTAGTCAGGACGGTAGCGGGCGCGGTGGGGCTCGGCGGTAAATACGTGCGGCCGGTCTTGAGCAACAACGGGCGGCGCAGACAGTACCTCTATAGGCAGGCATGCAGGCAGCGCGGATCTTGGCAGCAGTGAGGACAGACGTATTCACGTTAGACATGCGGTACACGGCTCGCGAGCCCTATACCGAAAATATCACTTCACATGTACCTGTATTCACATTACGGTACACGGCTCGCGAGCCGTGTAGGAACACGGCCCGGGGCGGGTAGTCGGTCCGGTCGTCACATTATGTGTCCTAATTAGGCACCCCGATGATCGCGGGACGCGGCCGGTGCCCACTATTTCACTCATCTGCACAGCCACAAGGCACAATCCGCAGTCTCGACCCAACCGCCGCACCCACAGCGACTGCCTGAGGCCCGTAGCTGCTTCATGACTCCTATAGAGGGCTACCAGACAATATCAACCGGTTTGGAGGTGAGTTATGGCGCCATAGGTGCATGTTTCGCGTATGCGGACGAGATTCGGCGTTAATTGCACTTCGAGAAGTGCAACAAGGCGCGACGATGCTTGACGATGCTATGTGCTATGCGTCTCTATAGGCCAACGCCGTCCTAACGGGACCGTCCCGGCGTCGAAAGACGTTGGCACTGCTGAGATATGACAAACTCGCTCGCCGATCCCCCACCATCGGCGAGTGCTGGGGCACCCCCGGCCCTCAGGTAGTCGCTGGGCCATGTCCAGCGGAAGCACGATCAACTTTGGGCGGCGCCGGTCAACGCACTGGAACGCAGTGAGGGATGCGGCGGTTCCGTTGGAGCTGGCAGCGCGCCAAGCATGCGGCAGGTGCTGAGTTTCCACAAGCGCTTAGCTGAGGATGCCCTCCTAGCAAACGAGCAGCAGGACAAAAAAAGCAAAGCTTGCGGAAGAGTTTTCGGCGTGCGCTTAGCAGGTATGAATTTATGTTATCCTGTCACCTGTGTTGACATATGCACCCATTTGCAGGTCGACACCATATCTGTCATGACATATGTACGCAGTACTCGTACTAACACATCTGTCTCTAGATAGTCCTATATCAGTGGTACGTTTCTACATCACACGGGTACTAGCTGTCCCGTATGCTGTATGATATGAACACTAGCTGTCAGCTGTCAGTGTTACACACACACCAACAGCAGCACTGCCCATAGCAATGATAGCACCACTTAGCACAGTTGTGAGGCTTCCCCAGTCTAGCAGAGGGGCAGACTATATATACCCACATGAACGTGGGTCATGTAACCATTCTCTTTCTCACTTTCACCTTCCAGTCTCAGTTACCCTTGCACCTTCTATAGGTTATGGGCCCTCACACGAAGTAACTCAGCTAATTTGTCGAGCATCATCAGTGTACTATTAGCTTAGTTAGACTTCCAAATCAACACAGAACAGTGTGCTGATCGACAACAACAAGGGTAATAAATAAGAAGGAAAGGTTCACCATTGAATACTACTCTCAATCATTTTTTTTTTCACTTGTTGCGACCGAATCGTAAAGTCAACAGTGATAGTCTATCGCACATTTATATTTTCATTTGCAGAACAGCACCACCTCCACATTCAACAACAACATTTGCATTTGAATTTTGTTCGAAAAACCCCAACTTTCATGTTGCTTACTGCGCCCGAGCCGTAAAGTCAGTAGGTAGCAATAGTACCTCAAAACTTATTGATCACTTGTTGCAACAATATCAGCATTTCAAGCAAGCGACAATATATTTTGTAGACCAAACTTTCTTTCACCTGCTGCGCCTGAATCGTAAAGTCAGCGGTGATATTTTCTGGAACTTCTTTATCGATAGCCTTCGCCAAATAGTGCCGCAAGCATCGACAACTCCCCCCCCCCATTTTTTTTTCCACCACCAATTATCAGTATCACAAACGCTGACACTCACTAACTTTACCCCCAAGAACTACGATGTCTTCCCCTTCGTCTCCTACACAGGAGAACAAACAAGATCTCATATTGTCAGCCCTCATGGAGTACGTCACCATGTCAGCTAATATTACTTCACAGAAAATGATTGACGCCAACAAAACCCCTAAGCTACCAGGAAAACCTACTTGGTCAGACATGATAGCTTGGGTACATGCATTCAAGGACTTCGCGCGCTCTTACAAATTTGATGCAGCTCTTTCGGGAAAAGGAACGCCACGAAATCAACGTGACTTATTTCACTGCCTATCTACATCTGTTCGACAGTGTAAGGCAGCTTACACTGAGATAGAGCTGGCACTACCTCTCGACGTTTTGGATGACGACACTACCTCCGAGACACAACACGGGACCCAAGCATGGCGCAACATTATCACATGGATTAAACTGGAAGAAAACAGAGCGGCTTGCTTGGCTAGCACAGTCCTCAAGTCCAAGCAGCTACCAGCACAGCATATCATTGAGTTCATCAACACCAAAAATGCAGCGTGGCGCACCTTAACTCGACTGGGTAGGGGCTGTAGCGATCAAGCCTTTGTTGATCATCATGTTCTTCCACACATTGATGGGGGCGCTTATCCCAACCTTCGGATAATCCTCAAGCGCCACCGTCGCCAGCACCCGGATGAGCCATGGGCAACGGTGCGTGAACTTATCGTCGAGGATCCTGCTGCTGAACGTGATGACCCTGGTGAAGCGACTCTTCCTATCACAGCATTTGTTGCATCATCAGCACCACAAGCCGGGCAAACGTCAAGACAACGTCGTTCAGGGAGAGACGCGTGTGAAAGGTGTGGGAGATTCAATCACAACCAATCACGATGCTGGCAGCATAGACACATTGATGGCAAGACCTTGTCAGACACACCTCCGATGACGCGTCCAGGGAATCAAGCTCAGTCCAACACGGTGAGCAATCTTCAGAAGACTCGAAACTGGCGAGAAGACAAATCCCATGCGGCTGCATCAGAACCAAGAGTTATGCTCGCAGCGGGTCACCCGGTAGGTCATGTTGCTTATGCAGACTTTTGCTTTTCCATGACCACACCTCTCCTGCGTGACACAACATCACCGACTGCAGGATTTGAGTCTCCACCGATGATCTTCCATGTACCACATGAGGAGAACAAGCATGAGGCCACCTTTGAACCAGCTTTTGAATATCTACCAACGGTACTATCAGCCCTACATCTACCTAAGGATGATATTTTAGCGCGGGCATGCACATCCCGACAGGATCTCTTGTGCTCAACAGACAAGGAGATATCATTAACGTCAACTCAGATGGTGGCTGAAGACGCAGCTACCAGTGATCAATTGGCAGAATTCTATATTTCAGATACGAACGAGGAGTCTACATTAGCTTCGGCTCAGATGGTGGCACAAGACACAACTGCCAGTGGTCAGTCAGCAGAATTCTATATTTCAGATACGAACGAGGAGACTACATTAACATCGGCTCAGATGGTGGCACAAGACACAACTGCCAGTGGTCAGTCAGCAGAATTCTATGTTTCAGATACGAACGAGGAGACTACATTAACATCGGCTCACATGGTGGCACAAGACGCAGCTACCAGTGGTCAGTCAGCAGAATTTTATATTTCAGATACGAACGAGGAGACTACTTTAATTTCGGCTCAGATGGTGGCACAAGACGCAGCTACCAGTGGTCAGT
Source organism: Tetraselmis chui (assembly GCA_026401115.1). Lineage (NCBI taxonomy): Eukaryota > Viridiplantae > Chlorophyta > Chlorodendrophyceae > Chlorodendrales > Chlorodendraceae > Tetraselmis > Tetraselmis chui. The sequence continues at coordinate 114,831 of JAPMLY010000643.1, forward strand.
CAGCAGAATTCTATGTTTCAGATACGAACGAGGAGACTACATTACCTTCGGCTCACATGGTGGCACAAGACGCAGCTACCAGTGGTCAGTCAGCAGAATTCTATGTTTCAGATACGAACGAGGAGACTACTTTAATTTCGGCTCAGATGGTGGCACAAGACGCAGCTACCAGTGGTCAGTCAGCAGAATTCTATGTTTCAGATACGAACGAGGAGACTACATTAACATCGGCTCACATGGTGGCACAAGACGCAGCTACCAGTGGTCAGTCAGCAGAATTTTATATTTCAGATACGAACGAGGAGACTACTTTAATTTCGGCTCAGATGGTGGCACAAGACGCAGCTACCAGTGGTCAGTCAGCAGAATTCTATGTTTCAGATACGAACGAGGAGACTACATTAACATCGGCTCACATGGTGGCACAAGACGCAGCTACCAGTGGTCAGTCAGCAGAATTTTATATTTCAGATACGAACGAGGAGACTACTTTAATTTCGGCTCAGATGGTGGCACAAGACGCAGCTACCAGTGGTCAGTCAGCAGAATTCTATGTTTCAGATACGAACGAGGAGACTACATTACCTTCGGCTCACATGGTGGCACAAGACGCAGCTACCAGTGGTCAGTCAGCAGAATTCTATGTTTCAGATACGAACGAGGAGACTACATTAACATCGGCTCACATGGTGGCACAAGACGCAGCTACCAGTGGTCAGTCAGCAGAATTTTATATTTCAGATACGAACGAGGAGACTACATTAACATCGGCTCACATGGTGGCACAAGACGCAGCTACCAGTGGTCAGTCAGCAGAATTTTATATTTCAGATACGAACGAGGAGACTACTTTAATTTCGGCTCAGATGGTGGCACAAGACGCAGCTACCAGTGGTCAGTCAGCAGAATTCTATGTTTCAGATACGAACGAGGAGACTACATTAACTTCGGCTCAGATGGTGGCACAAGACGCAGCTACCAGTGGTCAGTCAGCAGAATTCTATATTTCAGATACGAACGAGGAGACTACTTTAATTTCGGCTCAGATGGTGGCACAAGACGCAGCTACCAGTGGTCAGTCAGCAGAATTCTATGTTTCAGATACGAACGAGGAGACTACATTAACATCGGCTCAGATGGTGGCACAAGACACAACTGCCAGTGGTCAGTCAGCAGAATTCTATATTTCAGATACGAACGAGGATACTACTTTAATTTCGGCTCAGATTGTGGCACAAGACGCAGCTACCAGTGGTCAGTCAGCAGAATTTTATATTTCAGATACGAACGAGGAGACTACATTAACATCGGCTCAGATGGTGGCACAAGACACAACTGCCAGTGGTCAGTCAGCAGAATTCTATGTTTCAGATACGAACGAGGAGACTACATTAACTTCGGCTCAGATGGTGGCACAAGACGCAGCTACCAGTGGTCAGTCAGCAGAATTCTATGTTTCAGATACGAACGAGGAGACTACATTAACATCGGCTCACATGGTGGCACAAGACGCAGCTACCAGTGGTCAGTCAGCAGAATTTTATATTTCAGATACGAACGAGGAGACTACTTTAATTTCGGCTCAGATGGTGGCACAAGACGCAGCTACCAGTGGTCAGTCAGCAGAATTCTATGTTTCAGATACGAACGAGGAGACTACATTAACATCGGCTCACATGGTGGCACAAGACGCAGCTACCAGTGGTCAGTCAGCAGAATTTTATATTTCAGATACGAACGAGGAGACTACTTTAATTTCGGCTCAGATGGTGGCACAAGACGCAGCTACCAGTGGTCAGTCAGCAGAATTCTATGTTTCAGATACGAACGAGGAGACTACATTACCTTCGGCTCACATGGTGGCACAAGACGCAGCTACCAGTGGTCAGTCAGCAGAATTCTATGTTTCAGATACGAACGAGGAGACTACTTTAATTTCGGCTCAGATGGTGGCACAAGACGCAGCTACCAGTGGTCAGTCAGCAGAATTCTATGTTTCAGATACGAACGAGGAGACTACATTAACATCGGCTCACATGGTGGCACAAGACGCAGCTACCAGTGGTCAGTCAGCAGAATTTTATATTTCAGATACGAACGAGGAGACTACATTAACATCGGCTCACATGGTGGCACAAGACGCAGCTACCAGTGGTCAGTCAGCAGAATTTTATATTTCAGATACGAACGAGGAGACTACATTAACATCGGCTCACATGGTGGCACAAGACGCAGCTACCAGTGGTCAGTCAGCAGAATTCTATGTTTCAGATACGAACGAGGAGACTACATTAACTTCGGCTCAGATGGTGGCACAAGACACAACTGCCAGTGGTCAGTCAGCAGAATTCTATATTTCAGATACGAACGAGGAGACTACTTTAATTTCGGCTCAGATGGTGGCACAAGACGCAGCTACCAGTGGTCAGTCAGCAGAATTCTATGTTTCAGATACGAACGAGGAGACTACATTAACTTCGGCTCAGATGGTGGCACAAGACACAACTGCCAGTGGTCAGTCAGCAGAATTCTATATTTCAGATACGAACGAGGAGACTACATTAACATCGGCTCACATGGTGGCACAAGACGCAGCTACCAGTGGTCAGTCAGCAGAATTCTATGTTTCAGATACGAACGAGGAGACTACATTAACTTCGGCTCAGATGGTGGCACAAGACACAACTGCCAGTGGTCAGTCAGCAGAATTCTATATTTCAGATACGAACGAGGAGACTACTTTAATTTCGGCTCAGATGGTGGCACAAGACGCAGCTACCAGTGGTCAGTCAGCAGAATTCTATGTTTCAGATACGAACGAGGAGACTACATTAACATCGGCTCAGATGGTGGCACAAGACACAACTGCCAGTGGTCAGTCAGCAGAATTCTATATTTCAGATACGAACGAGGAGACTACTTTAATTTCGGCTCAGATGGTGGCACAAGACGCAGCTACCAGTGGTCAGTCAGCAGAATTCTATGTTTCAGATACGAACGAGGAGACTACATTAACATCGGCTCAGATGGTGGCACAAGACACAACTGCCAGTGGTCAGTCAGCAGAATTCTATGTTTCAGATACGAACGAGGAGACTACTTTAATTTCGGCTCAGATGGTGGTACAAGACGCAGCTACCAGTGGTCAGTCAGCAGAATTCTATGTTTCAGATACGAACGAGGAGACTACATTACCTTCGGCTCACATGGTGGCACAAGACGCAGCTACCAGTGGTCAGTCAGCAGAATTCTATGTTTCAGATACGAACGAGGAGACTACTTTAATTTCGGCTCAGATGGTGGCACAAGACGCAGCTACCAGTGGTCAGTCAGCAGAATTCTATGTTTCAGATACGAACGAGGAGACGACTGCATTACTACGTTGGAGGAATGATGATGGGATATCATTTTTTGAAGGGAGTGCTTTGTCGTCTGTCAAGCACACCTTACCGTGGCTTAAGAGTAGTCCTTTCTTCATTTGGATTCCCAGCTACACAGTCCTCTTCTTCTGGTTTCTTCACTTAGCGCAACACTTCTCGTCATCGGGCAGCGCGCGCCGCAATTTTGGACAGTGCTTCTATTCAGCCAACCTTTTGTTTTGTAACCTTCAGAATCATTTTTCAGACAACATTGGAGCGTTCAGCGGGTCAGCTGCTTCCTATATGCCTCAGCCAGCTATTCATGCAACTACCCTTGGCCTTTTATCTTCAACAACCTTTGGAGCAGGCTGTTGCTCTCTGTCAGCCTACCTTCTGCGCAGCTACTTCTTGCGATATTTACTCTCCAGCGTTCCTACTCTTCCCAGTGTGGTTCCTTGGCCGTACATTGTACCTCTTGGTATCCAGCTATGTTATCAGCAGTCTGCGCTCAACTGCCTACACCGTCATATTTTATGGCTGTCAGTGATTATATGCGAACTGCATCTTGCAAATCTTGGGCAACTTATGGATGACAACTTTACAACTTTGATGGTGTCCCGTGCCTTATCAAGGGCCGTGGGTTTAGTGCGGACCCTTGTGGCACCCATCGTCATGTTCGTTGCCAGCCTGCTGGGGGCGCCCACCGATCGTACTTTTTCAGACTTTCAGCATGAAAAGTTTCGGCGCCGTGCGAATTCTATTGAGGGCATTCGGGATCAAGATTACATGATGGCCTCTCACCGACTGATTTCAACTTACTTGAGCCAGTGTTTCGTCAATCTTATGGCTAAATGTGATTGGATAGATCCCTTACGTGAAGATGCTTGGTCTCAGCCTGACCTGCATTGGCTGTGGGGGCGTGTTGACATATGCACCCATTTGCAGGTCGACACCATATCTGTCATGACATATGTACGCAGTACTCGTACTAACACATCTGTCTCTAGATAGTCCTATATCAGTGGTACGTTTCTACATCACACGGGTACTAGCTGTCCCGTATGCTGTATGATATGAACACTAGCTGTCAGCTGTCAGTGTTACACACACACCAACAGCAGCACTGCCCATAGCAATGATAGCACCACTTAGCACAGTTGTGAGGCTTCCCCAGTCTAGCAGAGGGGCAGACTATATATACCCACATGAACGTGGGTCATGTAACCATTCTCTTTCTCACTTTCACCTTCCAGTCTCAGTTACCCTTGCACCTTCTATAACCTGTAGAAGTTGTGTTGTCTGGTCTTACATACATAATAGCTGGGAACTACATAACGTGAATAGCTCCAACAGAGGTATATGATCATATCCGCGAACGAACTACAACCTGTGTGTATGTGGGGGGGGGTGGGGGGTGGGATGGGTGTGTGTGTGTGTGTGTGTGTGTGTGTGTGTGTGTGTGTGTGTGTGTGTGTGTGTGTGTGTGTGTTTCAGAGGAATAGAGAGAAGAGGAATGCGTGTGTGTGATACATAAAAATAGAATGCGCGTCTGTGAGACAGATTGTCAAATTGTGCGCTCCTCTGTGCGGCATTTGTGGGGGCGTATGTGCTGACAAGAAATAGTTTGTGCAAGCGCTTGCAAAAATATATAATGGTATTTGGCGCGCGCGCGTGTGTGTGTGCGTGTGTCAGTGTGTGTGTGTGTGTGTGTGTGTGTGTGTGTGTGTGTGTGTGTGTGTGTGTGAGAGAGTGCGTGTGTGTGTGTATGTGTGTGTGTGTGTGTGTGTGTGTGTGTGTGTGCGTGCGAGAAAGTGTGTGTTTGTGTGTGTCCGTGCGTGTGTGTGTTCCAGTGAGCGAGTGTGTTTAAAAAGAATGAGCTTGAGAGAATGTGTGTGTGTGTGTGTGTGTGTGTGTGTGTGTGTGTGTGTGTGTGTGTGTGTGTGTGTGTGTGTGTGTGTGTTCAAGTGATTGAGTGTGTTAAAAATCGAATGTGCCTTAGAGAATTTCCGTCCGTGTGTGTATATGCTTGTCGGAAATAAATATGTGTGCGTGTATGCGAAAAAAAAGAAAATAATTGTGCGTGTGCGAAAGAGTACTTTTGTATGAGAGAGAGAGAGAGAGAGAGAGAGAGAGAGAGAGAGAGAGAGAGAGAGAGAGAGAGAGAGAGAGAGAGAGAGAGAGAGAGAGAGAGAGAGAGAGAGAGAGAGAGAGAGAGAGAGAGAGAGAGAGAGAGAGAGAGAGAGAGAGAGAGAGAGAGAGAGAGAGAGAGAGAGAGAGAGAGAGGGAGACACAAAGAACTACTTGGTACTTTGCAAATGTATGTGGGATATCTTTTAAAGTGGGGTACCTTGGTAACGACACTATTTAATGGATGTCATTTAGCTTCTTGGTCATGGACAACATGTGGGGGCGCCTTGATGCTTCCATTGAGCGCAATACTATCGAGCGCAACGACATCAATAGAGCTTGTCCAATGTCAACGTGATGGCGCAGACGCCCCGCCGCCAAATATGGAGATGGTGTTAGTGCCCTTTGGAGCATGCTCACTTCCGGCGCATAGCGGCACGACTCCGCCACCCCGCCACGACGCAACTGAGGCATCCGCTCTGCCGGATACGGAGATGCAACAGCGAGCAGGGCCCTCACAGAAGCCATGGCAGCCAGCGTTAACCAGCCCCACATGCTACTGCAACCGCATCCTGGATTGATGAGTGGTGATGACTCAGCTTGTGCCACGAGATTGGACGTGACTGAAAAGCTAGACCCGCTCCGCTTCACGGGCATGGGCGGGGTGGACCTGTTTGCAACTACCAAGCTGACATGCAAGCGCATGCTCCGCCACTACCATCGTTACCTGACAGAGCACGCAGCGGACTGGTATGTTGTTCGGTTTCCTGCGCGACTTGCCAGTTATTGGGACCCAGTTGACGGGATGGGAACATGAGGCGTGATGGGCACCTGACTGGCTAGGTGTGAGCACGCTACTGCAAGTACTGCGCCGCTAGCGTGCCTCGGTGGACCGCTTCTGAGTACCGCAAAACGCATGCCTGGTCTATGGGGTTCTAGGAGCACCCCGACATGCAAGAGGCTATCAAGGAGAGCATTGATAGAGCCAGCCCTTCCATTCCGCTGGGCGCAGCGGCAGATGTTGAAGTTAGTGTGAGGATGGCTCGTATGGGTGTCAGCGTATATCCAATTTTGGATGACTTCTATGACGAATATCTCGGAATTGCGTCTGATTCATCTATGTGGACTGAGCGCTTGCTCTCCAAGCTCAAGCGCCAGATTGGAGGCCTCAGCTGCATCAACTCAGGGTGTGTACAAGTAAAACCTAAGGTGAAGGAGGTACAAGAACAAGAGTCTTGGACGGCCACCTTGTGATGGTGTTGAGTGGAAGGACATCATGAAGGAGCTCCGGCACGAAACCGGAGATCGCCGCTCAGCGGACGATGCAGGCGCGGTGCTTGATCGCCACGGCTTCATTGCTGCCTTTGAGAAGCTGTGTGCGGAGGTAGAAAGAGCCGTATGCCATATGTATTTGAAATTAATGGCATGATAATATCATATCTTATGTCTCACTTATGTTGTCCTCTGTTTGTTGTAGATACGTGAGCGCCGTGCATTTAGCGAGGCTCAGAGGATGTGAAGGGAGAAGCATCAGCACGAAGCAAGTGTTACTTCCGTTGTACGTGGGGCATTGAAGGCCCGGCGTACGCGCATCTCCGCCATGCTGGAGCAGCATACAGTTGCTGAGGTGCGCTAGATTCTTGCGCAAATGGATGCTCTCAACAACCCCAACAAGCGGGATAAGGAAAGCTTGAAGCGCTATCTAGTCAACACCACAGAACTCGATGAGGAGCGCATCGGACAAGTTGCGTCATTGGTCAACATCGCCACCGCCACCGCCGCCGGTTTTGTCGCCCCATGCGGTGGATGTCGTCGAGGCCAGACCGACGGGTCCAACTGGCGCGGCTACACGTGGGCACAAGTATCCGGTGCGTTGGGCGGAGGTACCCTCCCGCTGGTCGATATCTCGAGTTGGATCCTCCTCCGTCTCGCCGGCTCGTCATCGCCTAGCCGATGGCACCTCCGCCGTCGAGACGAGGCAGTCCACTTCGCCGGGTAGGTTCCGGCCCTGCTCCATCGATGCACCGCCAGCGGTGGAAATCAAGGGGCAGTCTCGGGCCAGCCGATCCCCCGCACGCTGCTCGTGGACTCACCGGGCACTACCCAGCGCACATATCGCCCTCTCGCCACCGACGAAGCCGTCGAGTGATACCATTGCCACTACAGAGTACACGTCGATGCATTTACCAGCGCCAAAGTACTCGTCGATGGAGGTTACGTCAGATAACAATGACCAACGGAGCCCTCGACGTCGCTTCAGTTTTTCAGCGTCCCAAGAGTCCGCCGCGAACGATGAGTCGATTTCACTGGGACAACGTAGCCCGCTAGAGGGTAGTCAGACGAATATTTCGTTGCTCCCAGCATCGCAAGGTGTGGATGAACGCTCCCGTAACTCGGATGCTTCCTCGAGTGCGCATGCTGATGACGGGGCTGCTGACTCCTCTGATGGGCTCGAACGCACGCTGCCACAGTGGGTGGCGTGGAAGGGGAGGTACGACCGACAGCACCCGCATCACGATATCCATCTTATGCGCCACTCCAGGAATTGCTGTTGGATATCGACTTCGTTCGTTCTTGTAAATATTGATTCCCGCCGATCGACCATTGCCTTACTAAGATTTGATGACATTTCTCGCTGCTCGCTTGACTTTCGTTGATCACTACAGTTCCAGACGACCCGAGCTGAAAAACAAAGTCCGACCGAAGCATGTTTCTGGAAAATCGAAGGCGCCTCATCGCGACCCACAGTGGACCTTCGAAATTGGGCACCAGACACGCAGGTGAACGAACCCATGCTGCTCGATTTTATTGCTGGCCTGAGCCGCCGCTCGGGATATCAGACGCATGCAATTGGGCTGAGCAGAACTGGGCAGTGGCAGGATAATTAACTTGGTGTTGGTTCGACTGACGTTTATCGAAAGATTCAAAGCTCAGCGCCTCGCTAAAACTGCTGCGCCATCGATAGGGGTGGGCGGCAGACGGAGTGGGTGATGCGGACCGTGTGGCAGGACACCACGCGACCGCCCTGGCTGGGTCCGGAGCAAGAACCCGTCTACAAGGAATTTCAGACAGGTGAAACTGACACTGCTCTCTCGCCCGGTCCGCCGTCGAGCCGCGTTCCGACCTTCGACGCATAGCGACGCCTGCGCGTATGTGTCCGCTGTTTTACAGTCACGTTTATCTATTTCCCGCAGTGCTACTTCACAGTTTCCGTGGGGCACATATGTTGTAATGCTATCATAAAACTACATAACAATGAACGGAAACTAACATACAAATGACGACGCGACACGGAACGCAGCATCTATTTCGATACGTTAAGTTCATCGGCGTGCAAACCGAAGCGAATTACCATATAGTCATGTTGTGTATGTATGGACAGCTACTATGTGAGGAAATTAATGAGATAGGAATACACTTGTACACCGACGCGTGGTTGTAACATTGTTGGTTGTTTCTGCATGGGCGAACGTGACCCCATCTTCTAAGGGCACGTCCAGCGCTAGCGCTGGCGAATTGCCACCCTTCCACGCAGCGGCCGTATCAGGCGATGTGAAAGCGCTCCGCCGACTGCTCCGCAAGCCGCCTCCCATAGGTGACTGACCGCCTTCCCGTTTTCAGTATTTCGCGGCACTTGTTGTAGACCTTGGTCAAGCTTCACGATTTGCACGATTGGTATTTATAGCGATTGGTGTTATTCAATCTACAATATGCAAGTGATAGAATTAGCTCCACCACTACAATGCGCCACGGGACGGTAGGGACAAGGAGCCCGGGGCGAATGGACGCTAATCATATGGAAAGGATGAAATATGGCGAAGGCGGCAATATGCCGTCCCGAGGCTTATACACAACGATATGTCCGGCCCCTTCGCGACTCGTCGACGAGACGCAGCGGACGTGCTTTTCGGCGTTTCATTTTTTTGCAAATGCATCACAGTCCCGCTTTCAAATAAATAAGAGCGGGACTGTGATTGGTGATCATGGCTTCTTTTTGTTATGTCAAGTATATTTGGAGTTAAAAGCATTCAAATACATTGAAACTGATATTCAATATATGCTTATATTGCCAAGTAAAGACAATCTCGTTCATGCGCATGTCTAATTTGATTTGTGTAGCACTAGATTTCCGTCGCTTAATTGGAGGCGTTCCGCGCATCAGGTGGCCAGCTGTACATGTACAGTTTCCCGCCAACTGACTGCATCGCTGTCGGCCCTCATTATTCTTGGCAGGTGCTCCGCTGCTGGTCGCAGTCAACGAAATTAACGCCGCTGGTCAAACCGCCCTCCACAAAGTACCTCCCTCAAACCGATTACACATGTCGTCCCTCCCCTCTGATTTCCTCAACCCCGCTCACACCGCGGCTGTGTTTTCTGAGCTGCAGCGCTTTCACTCTCGCCATTTGGGGCATTTTTCGGCTGACACGTAATTGGTGACCGCCGGGGCTGGCAGGCCGTGAGCGCTGGACACTCCCCGGCGACGGCCATCGCGCTGGCGGAGGCTCTTCTGTGCGCTGGGGCGGACGTCAACTCGGCCGACGGTCAGTCACCGGTCCTGCCTTCCCGTCAGTGTGTCTGCGAATGAGGATATGGAGGAGTGCTATTGTCTGCCATCACAATTCGGACGGCATTGTCATTTGAATGTGTTTCGTGTTTCCTACAAGGAGCGTAAAGCATTCCAGGTCCAAAAATGGTTTACTGCTACTAGTGCATGCATACTTGTATTTTGAGCATCGACACTAAATTGACAATGGTGCTGATCCTGCTGGTCCCAGCACGACCTGCATTTGAATACCATGACTTATATTTACAAATAAAAAAAACAGCAGAATTGTACTTATATATTTGGCTGCGGCTTATGATTTATGCTTTTGTATTTGTCATTGCGTAGGGACATAACGTATCGTCATGTGACAGAACATGTTGTGAATGTCAACGCACTGATAATGATAATCGAGTGATTGCGTTGTCGCAACATACGGTCGGACGCCGCTTCACTTTGCGGTGCAGCAGTGGTTTGGGTCGACGGAAGACGCGGCCGACTGCGCTGCCGCGAGAAAGCACCACTGCGCCGTCCTGTCGCCCCCTCACTTTGGTGTCTCTTCCGTCACCGCAGTCGACCGAACACGGAGTGGCAAATGGCAGCAGTGGGACGGGGGCCCGGCGAGCGGGCAGGCCGGCAGCGCTCGGTTACACCATTACCGCGCCGTCGTCGAGCTACTCCTCACTGCGGGCGCCGACCCCAACGCGGCCGACAATCAGGGCGAGACGGCCATCCACAAGGTGCGTCAGTGTGGGGGCGCTCATGTGTCGTATTGGACCTGCTCAATTGCATTCCTGAACTGATTCCTCCATATAACACGAGTATTACTATTTTCTTTTTTGCCTTGCCGACGAAATGTTCGGTTTTAGGTGCCACCTACCCCTCCCCCCTTCTTCCCCTTTTTGAAAAAAAGTGACCTAAACCAACACATTTCGTCGGTGCGACCCTACCTATTTCTATGAGAAGAGCAAATTCGGAATTGACATTGTAAATTATTCATTAATGCAATTCATGGCTCTGTTCAGTGGAAGCAGCAGTATACCCACAACAGCGCATCCTATTTATTTGCGTTTTGTTTGTTTGTTTGTTGTTTGTTTGTTTGTTTGTTTGTTTGTTTGTTTGTTTGTTTGTTTGTTTGTTTGTTTGTTTGTTTGTTTGTTTGTTTGTTTGTTTGTTATTATATCAACTCACCGTTCGTATTATTTACAGAAATTTTAATTCTTATTGCTGAATTATGGTGAGAGAATGACTAGTTGGTATTCGTGTTTTGGATATCCAAACCTGGGTTTTGTGACGTAACAGTATTTTCACAGCAGCGCATTTGTAAGCATTTGTTTGTCTATCTGTTCAGTCTTTGTTTCGCTTGTAACGACTCGTTCATTTGGCAAGTCCTATTATTTTTCATTCATCAGGGGCACTTCGATTCTCTAAGAAGGTTTTTTATTTTCGTATCTTGAACAATGCCAAATGAGGCGCAGAAACATTTCCTTCCCACATTTCTTCTCACATTTGTGGATCCGATTCGAGGACTCGTGTTTCCCCACTTAATTTGGAATTCAGATCAAAGGAATGTAGAATTCAAGATTGCCCCTCGTCGACGAAGGAACCAAAGTTGGATGGAAAAATTATTTCGTTTTGTGCTTACAACAGGAATGGTGCTCTGAAATATTCAGCGGTTCTCTTCAATGATGTTGGCCTATTCACGTTGATGTAAATACACACCCGTCGATGCGCAGGCGGTGCTGAGCTACCGCGCACAAGGGTTCCGCGACATTCTGCTGCAGCTGGCGTCCGCCGGTGCTGATGTGGACGCCGCCAATGTGAAGGGGCGGCGCGCGCTGCACCTCGCCGCTCTCAGGTCGCAGGTCGACGCGATGCAGTGCCTCATAACGCAAGGCGCCGACACTAACGCCGCCGACAACGGAGGCCGCACCCCGCTGCACCTCGTCGCTCGCCACTGCAGCAATGAGAAACGGTAAGTAGGCTCGTTATCACGAGTATAGCATGCTCCCGTAATAACTTGCAGTAAACCTTGAATGTCATTTGTATCGCTTGCGAGTTTGGCGTTTTTAGGGAAGGCTCGCGTACCCTATGTGTACTTTCAAGTAATGTTTATTATCATTTCCTGTTTGAACGTCCCCGGTAGGTCGATGGCCGCACTGAAGCTGCTGATGGAGTTTGGCGCCGACGAAGCGTTACGTGACGTTTCCGGCCGCACCGCCGGCGACCTCGCGCGCCTCCGTTCCATGCCTCGTATCTCCCGTGCCCTCCCCTCCCGCGACGACCCCATCGCCGCCCCTCGGACACAGCCCCGCGACGACGACGACCCGACGCCCTCGCTGAACAGATGGAGCCGTAACAATGCTGCGCGCAGGGCTGTCGCCACTCCTCCGGTACCCGCATTCGTCACGCCCAGCGCGGAACGCCCCGCGGAGGCGGCGGCCGCGCGTGGCGGCACTCCACCGATACCGATGACAGTCTATGTCGCTCCTACCGCCCACCCTGTCGAGTCACCTACCGCGTCCAATGTAGCTCCGGAGAGAGTTCTAATCAGCTCACTGCCCCCCACCGAGTCCACCGCTGCGATGGGCACTCCGCCTGTGGAAGTCAGTGGTCCTGGCGAGGCTCGCAACGGTGTCGAGCTGCCATCACAGGATGGGGGGCAAGCAATTCAGGTCGAGGAGGCAGAGGCTCGTCAGAATGAAGTGGACCAGACGTTAGGGCAAGGGGCAGCCCAGTTCAGAGATGGAGTGAGTAACGAGTATGAGGGAAGTAGAGGGGCTGCGAAACAACGCGTGTCGTCGACAGCGAGGAGAGAGGGAGTGGAGGAGAATGAGGGGACCAGGGATGATGTGGGAGGCACAGGACTGCAATCGCCCAAGGACAAGGATATCCAAGCAACTGAGGTAAAGCAGGAACTTGACCCCAAGGAAGCGCCCGTCAATCGCGACACAGTGGCGGACAGAGATGGCGGGATGGAGGGGGCGCACATAGGTTGCGAGCCGAACGGGGCGTCAGCGACTCAACATTCCGGCGGGAGTGAGGACGATGCGGCTATTGGGAAGGAGGGCGCCGTAGATCGCGATGGCCATGGACATCTAGCAGCGCCCAATGCCTCGGGTACTGGCGGAGAATATACACCACAGTTGACGGAACAGGAGAGTGGCGTGAAGGTCGAACAGTCACAAGTGGTGTCTGAACAGGGATCCGCGGGTGAGCGTGCTGAGGCGGTTGATAGAACGGAGAGTGGTGACGGAAAATCATCGAGGAGTCGAGATTCAGCGTCGGGGAAGAGCGTCGTCGTATCTGCGCCCTTCTCTCGGGTGAATGTCGTCGATGCGGCATGTGAAGTGGCTAAAGACGCGGCGGAACCGCCCGTCGCTGTGGCACTGGAGCGCGGAACCGAATCGGCGGCCCCGTTGACGATGATGAGCACGTGGGAGCTCCACCAAGAGAATGCGCTGATGGACTCGATGGACTCGGAGCTAGAAATGGAACTGCCGCCAGATCTTCCCGACGAGATGCCCACACCCGCGAGCTCGGTTGTGGGCGGTGGTGATGGCTACCGAAATGACAAGGACAGGGTGGAGGGGCATACAGAGGAGGAGGGCACCGGAAGTGTGGGTGACGGTAGTAGTTACGGAGGGGGGTCGTTGCTGCTGGAGACGGCTCGGCTTGATGGGGATGGGGAGCTGATGTTGGGGATGTTGGAGGGGGAGAGCGACGAGGAGGGATTGGCGCGGCTGACGGCGGGGGGTGTGCTGGAGGAGGAGTTGTTTGACGAGCTGCCGAGCGAGTTGAGTGGCTTGGATGAAAGTAGTGCGGCGGGTTCGATGTTGCGTAGGTAGTCTCGCGGCTTCGTCGGCCGCCGAGGACACCGCATGAACTCAATTCGCATGGCAATAGTTATATTTGTCATCCCCCCCTCCCCCTTCGACGCGATCGTGGTCCTATAAATTGTAGGGTTTATAAATTGTAGCGCTTGTAACCCTGTTGCCGTGCCAAGCCTGGCACGGTAGGGGGCTAGGCGGGGTGAGCCGATAGCGGCGATCCGCACGATCAAGAGGTGTCTGAAAAGCCCAGCACGGAGGACTTTTGAAAATGATATTTGTACACTACCATCGCCAAGATCTTTTGCTCTGCCCATCGGGTTGGCTTTCATGGTTGGTTTTTCCGCGGTCGAGTATGTTTTTCGCGACTTAATACTCCTCGGATACCGTCCAATGTGTGTGTGGGGGGAGAGGGGGGGGGGCATGAAATATTTTTTGGTGATGAGGGTACGGACGGGTCAACGATGGGTTGAGGGTGTTAGGGCTTGCGGCAAACAGCCGGGAAGTAGAGCATGGAAAGGGCGCTCGCTACTTGTCAACCAACACTTATGTTGCGGTCGACCGGCCCAAGGGTGGGCAACACGACACCAACTGCAACAAGGAGGACTGTAGCGACAAGAGGAGTGGTGAGGTCTTGCTCCGGCGATTCTCAAAACCAGCCGCCGCCGGAAATCATGTACATAGGGTTTCGAATAATGTCCGTCTCCCCGCGGCCTTTTTGGTCCGGCAATGGCGACCTTGCCTTACCCTGCCGCTACCCACTATCGCTAGGCACACATAATATTAGTAGAGAGTGCGAGACCGGAGAAGCGCGGAGGCTCGCACTAGAAACAAGGGTGCTCGACGGACGCGCGAATGGCGGAAGGAGGATACGATTGCTAGATGGTTGCCCAATTGGTACCCGGGTGGAAACAGCCGAGGAAATGACGGCTGAAACTTTTTAGCGATGGCAAGAGCGCTTAATTTTCTATATGGCTGTCTCGACCCCCCCCCCCCCCCCCCAACGCCCTCGAGGTGACGGGGGACCTCGACAAGGAAGAATGTCGCGACAAGAGGAGCGGCAACGACCTTGGGGCGGGGCTTACGGGATGCGACGTCGGGATTGACGAGCACGTGAGGAGGTTTTCTTCGCTAGGCTTTCCCTTCCAATCTCCGGCAAGACCGAAGTCACGCGGGAACTAAATTAGGCTGATCCATCGCCCCTCTCGAACGCCGATCGGCCTAGGCAGGTCAGCACCCCGGTTATGTAAGAGTGGGCTCTGCATCGTGAATGCCGAGCAGCATTTTCATTTTGCATTTCTTGACAAGTAAATTATATTTTTTCGATATCTTTCTAAATTCAATATTACATCTTGTTAGTGCTTGGGCGGGGGCGTTGTGGTAATTACTGCGGTTGCTTACAGTTTTTTACCTCTGAGGAACGTCGGCACACACACACACACACACACATGGGAGAGAGATGTGTCGATAGGTGTACGCATGTACATGGTCAAAGAGCACCCGGCCCAATCATTCTCCTAAGTCCTAGATGGCGGAGTGTTTGATGGCCGATGGACAATAATCGGTCTTGTTTGCCGATATTGTTGTAATACAATTTCAGTTTCAGTTTCAGTTGTTGGGCTAAAGTATGTAGTACACGGTAGAATCCATGCCTTACGCACATAACGTAAAAAGCGCGTAAAGGTCTGGGTACATGTACAACTTATCCAAACTAATCCATTAGGGGGTATTCGCGGGAAATTAGAGAGGATTTTGGATTGGCTGTATATGTCGCCACGTCTTGCACCGGCCTACGTAAGTATGTAATCGTTACAGTTGAGTCATCATCGCCCGGGCACGGTACCGCCCGCATGACCATGCGCGGACGATCTGCTCGACGCGCTTGACCGGCACCCGCCCCTCGGGCAAGACCGCCGTACCGGAGTCAGGGCGAAACTGCCCCATTTCCTTTCCCAACTTGTCTTGCAGCTTGCCCTTCTTCCTGTGTTGGTTGTCCGCCTTCCAGTAGTCGCATATATCCGCGGCATCCGCCGCGTGCATCAACGCCGAGATCCACTCCACGTCCCGCTCCCAACGGCGCTTCCATTCTAGCGAGGATATTGCGGTAGCCTTCGCCCCCTCAGTCGCGGGGACTTCGTCTATGCATGCCATAGTCAGGCGGCACCGGGGGGATGAGGTGGTGGGTCGGTTTTTGAAACGCGCGGAGGATGCGCGGGCCGTGACAGCATGACGGGTATCCGACAGCCCAGTTTGAAATTACCGGTTGATAACGCCACTCCAATTTGGTCGCGCCTCTCCGATATCGAGCCAAATTGGAGAGGCCAGCCTCTCCAATTTTGGCGTACGCGAGGGTGTACGCGCTTACGTGGCGCGGGGATGCTGACGTGCCACTCCAAAATCCTCTCCGATTTGCCGCGAATACCCCGTATTGTGCAATCTTAATGGATACATCCTCCAATAAATCCTTATGTAAGAGTAGTCCACAATAAAACATAATAACATGCATGTCAATTCATCATTAATGTATGGGATGAGTTACACGTTCGACCCGACTCCGTACATTTGGAACGCGAGCGTTGGACACGACCGTAGTTTACCCCTCGCGGCCATTGAACACCGTACCCCGTGGCTATGCGCCAAGCGAGTCAAAAATAATGGTGTGGAGGTTAGCCTTCGGAAAGCTAACTACAGACACAAATATGTTATGTTCCGTTCTGTCAGTGTTGTGTTTGTAGGTGGAAGTGCAAATGGAGGGAGAATTGAGAATAAGATGTTTCATTGTTAGTATTTAACAATAGATTGTAATTGAACAAAGGGAATTGTTAAATGGTTTTGTGACCTCCCTCTACTGCACTAGGCTAGTGCATTCCTTGCCTAGCTTGCTTGCACATGCCCTCCCTTGGTCCTCGTGTTAGGTGCTAGGACTTTCCAACTTCCATCAGCAGACGACTAACGACGCGGCTCGTCTAGTCTGGGGAATCACATTCTGTATTGGAAACCTCGCTTGGCGCGTAGTCTAGCTAGTTAGATTAAGTGTGCGTACATGTACGTACCGGGAGGTATTGGCAGTACATTACGCATCAAAAGCCTCGCTAATTTGCAGTAGCTATGTACCCTCGTTGTACGTCCTTCCGATGGAAAAGCACGAATTGGAATAAGTAACGAGTACCTTTACAATGTCTTGCAATGTACTGTTGCATGACTATATTCGTCACATTGGCGGCGGCGAGATGATGGATCGAAAGGGACTACCCACGGCGGCAATTAACGTCGCGGTCGGCGCGTACATGCTTGTTGCTTGTGCGGGGCTCATCATGAATTTAAGATGTAGGCTACTAGGAAAGTGCCACCGAAGCGGGTAGGAACCACTTTCTCCAATTATCGACGTACATGTCTCAGCCTCTCGGGCGTGTTGCAAACTCCAACCATCTATGTAGGGAATTGGCATATGTATAGCTTACTCAAAACGAGGGGCATAGCATCGGTCCTAGCGACGTTGGCCTCAACCCCGTCCTAAATCTGGAGGGAGCAGGGGGGGTGAGAGGGGGATGGCATGAAGCGGGCCAACGCACTGCACTTGGCGAGGGGCGGGTTGACCCCCGCCGGAGAAAAAGGGAGCCACAACGCTGGAATAGCAAGCTGAGCCTCCTCCACTTTACCAATATGATTTCTTACAGTCTATTCATCTTGCTTCGTTTTCATTTTCCGTTGCTGCAGGTGGGCAATGCTCTTGCTGTGGCATGCCTTCCTGTTCCTCGGGCATTGGTTTTTTCCTCTTTTATTCTTTCTACTTGGTGGTCTTCGCCGCTTTTTCTTGTAAGCACATTTGAAAAGCTTTCATCTTCCGTTCGTGTGTTGTGCTCATCCGTACCCGCATACTTGTGATTGACCAACAGTAGCATCAACAATAATTACTACATGCTAGTAGTAAGTGTACTGTGAATTATAGTACTGTTCCAAGTACCTTACCCTAATTATTCTTATATTGGTAAAATATTGGGGTTGAACGGTTAGTTAACGTACCATGTTGAGTCCGCCTAAGGCAACGCGCGGAGACAAAGCGTCGCAAGCGCAGTGAATTGTCCGCGGCGGACGCCCACTTGCTTACCCTATAAAGCTGCTCCTCTAGCTGGTAGCAGCCACCTTCTGCCTTTGCGCTCGCCCATTCGGCTCGCGCAACAGGCATCGTAGCTCTCGTAGCTGCGCAAGGTGACTGCGTACACTCGACCGCGTCTACCACGGCCGAGACTCTTTATCCTGCTTAAAATACGATGGCTACAGACAGACAATTTGATGACGAAATTCGCGACGCGCCGAAATTTGTTACATTAGTGTAATTTAAACAACAAGAGCAACGCTTACTCGCTAACGCTGCCGCATCAGAAAAGCGACTTAATGGCCGGCGGTTTCAGCAAGCCTTTCCCGAACTAACGGCCACGCTTAGCTCGACCATCGTCACTCAACTAGCAGCAGCCAAACAAGTCAGCACACATCTAGCCAGTCCCGTCGGCGTAGACGACACGCCGAAGGGTGGAATTGCGGAGCACGACGCCCGTAGCGCACACTTGCCGACCAAGCGACCCTCGATCAACCCCACCGTGCGACCCCTGGCCCAGCCCCAGCGACGACGGTACCTCTAGCAGCCTTGCCAGATGAGGACTACCACATCGACACATGTCTATGGGGACCCTACATTGCCCCAGGCCTCGAGCTACCCCCCCCCCCCCCCCAGCATCTCGACGGCCCACAAATCTGGAAGCTTACCTGTGACACCTACCGCCACCTCTCCGCCCGCCGGCACAACGCCACGCTCGAAGAATACCGCGCCACGGCATATCACGCCGCCTGCGCTAACACGGCGAGCACATCAACTATGGAAGACATTCGAAATTACCTCAAGGACTCACCGGAATTCGCGGCGGCGGTCGTCACCCTGCGTCAAAGCAACCACACCCACAGCGCGCTCGAGGAGGCCGCCCGTGTGCGGATATCCCACATCCGACACACCAAGGGCGGAGGGGAGACGAGCAATTTGGACCGCGTTTTCGCGGAACTCGCCTACGAGCGTTTCCTCAAACCGCGACCGGGCGTTGCCTCCTCCGAGTAAGACAGCCTACACCGAGCGTTCATCGACAGAACACTCGAGTGTTCGCTACTCGCTAGCGCCAAAGCCGCCGCGGGAGCTACCTTCGCGCGGAAGACCCCCGATCGACCCGCCCCCGACCGTCCAACACCGACTCCGACCCCACGACCACGACCCAAGCCAAAGCCACCACCGACCCGCCGCCGCGCCACGTCCTGCAACGGCCGTTTCAACTTCATGCGTCACCGCGTGCGGAACAGAGCGTCCGAGTGGAAACGATTATGCGCGAGCGAGCAAGTTCTAGGCTGGATTCGTCAAGGGGTTCACATACCTTTCATCGGCGGCCGGCGGCCCCCACCTTTCAACAGCGGCACCTCCATGCTTGACGCAACAAAACAACAGCTCGACTTCATGGACTCCGAGCTTCCAAGATTCCTTCAGTCAAGCGCCTGGGAGCTGGGAGCTAGGCCAGCGCATCAGATGGGTTTCCACAAACGTTTTCAGTCCCGAAACCGGGCGAAAACAAATGGCGACTAATTATCGACCTACGCCCCTTGAACAAGTATTGCAAGGGCCACAAGCTCACGTACGAGACACTCAAGCACCTCAACAACCTGACGCGGGCCGGCGACTGGATGGTGTCCCTCGACCTCGCGGACGGCTACTACACGCTAGGCATACGGGAGGAGGACAGAGACTTCTTTGCGGTAAATTATCGCGGAACGGTGTACATACTAGCCGGTCTTCCGATGGGATGGAAATGCATCAGTTATTATTTCTGCCGGCTTACCGAAGCTTTTATCCGTCACTTACGCGAACCACTGCCCAACCCCACCGGACACAACCCCTTCTAGCTACGAACCAGCAGCCCACGCGACCTACACCGTCCCGACGCTATTTGCGCAACTCTCGATGGAGGGGTGCCCGATTACTCCCGTACATGGACGACCTCCTATTTTTTGCCGACAGCAGAGACGCAGCGTTACATCTCCGCGACCGCGTCGCGTGCCTACTTGACCGCCTCGGGCTACGACGCAACCTCAAGAAAGGCCACTAGAAGCCTACGAAAATCTGCGAGCACCTCGGCCTCCAGATCGACACCACAACCTCTATGCTCCGAGCCCATGCTTCTAAGCTACATGCCATCGCTACCCTCTCCCGGACCCTCCTACAACGCTCTGCACGCGACGCACGGTGGCTACCTGCCCGGCAGCTCGCAGTGCTCGCGACGGAAAAGTATAATACTTGTACCTCGCCATTCCAGCAGCCCGCTTCTACCTCCGCGAACTACACGACGTCCTCGCTACGCGCACATGATGGGGAGACCGGGTGCGACTCACCTACTAGTTGAGACGAGACCTCCAATGGTGGACGCAAGTCCCCTCCGCCAACAACGGCAGCTCCATTTTCTCCCCCATCGAGACCGCCTACTTGCACTGCGACAGCTCATGTTACGGCTGGGGAGCATTGTTAAACAAGCAATTGGAAGCACGGGGTATCTGGTCAGCGACACACCAACAACATCCCATCACTTGGAAAGATTTGAAGGCCGTGCGACTCGCAGTCCTTTCGTTCTTACCACTCCTGCGCGGCCGCAAAGTCCTCCTACACGAAGACAACCAAGCAGTGGAGGTTGTCCTCAGTCACCTCACGTCCCGGTCCCCGGCTATTATTGACGAGCTTCGAAAACACTGGGAACTCATCGTCACCAACAACATCAGCATCCGCGCGCGCTATATTCGCTCCGCGGCCAACGTTTGGGCCGACAGACTGAGCCGCGAAACATACAGAGACGGCTGGCAGCTCAACCCCCGCATCTTCACTTACCTAGACTCCCTGTGGGGCCCCCTCTCCATCGACATGCTTGCCACGTAGGGCAACTCGTAGTTTCCCCGCTACAACTCCCGTTCGCGAGACCCCACCTCCAAAGCCGTGGACTGCCTCCATCTTCTCGACAACCTATGGACAGCGGAGACCAATTGGTGCAACCCACCTTGGACACTCCTCCTTGACCTCGTCCATAAGTTACGCCAATCCGGGGCCGAAGCATCACTCATATCGCGACATATTGGCCCGCCAAACAGTGGTACCAACTACTAAGGAGACTTTCCGACGAACAAATCATGTACCCCCTCCCGAGATTTATTCTTTCCGGGCAAGCGCGGAGCGTACGAGGGCGTCGGACTGCACGACTGGAACGTCACGGCTTTCCACGTACCGCCATGGCTTGGCTCTACCGAACACGTGGTAAGCTCCACCCAACACCGAGCAACCGGACGTTTGCGCCCAGACCTTTGCACGCCCGGACATCCGCGGACAACGACCACCAAGCCGCACCTGTGAAATACCGACTCGTCGAACCTGCGGCCCACGCACCATGGCACGCCTCGATGCGCAACTACGTCGGCGCACTCGTCGGCACAGACGACTTGGACGAACTTGTGCTCGACCTACTCACCGGCTCCCTCGCCCCCACCACCTACAACAAGTATGGAACCGGTGTGCGCCGTTTTTTTGTTTCTTGCAACGGAGAAGGAATCACACCACTCGAGGCGACCGCGGCCGACATGTTTCGCTTTACAACATGGCTCGCCCGGTCCGGAACCATCGCAGCCAATAACCTCCAACCCTACTTCTCGGCAATACACAAGTTCTTTCGCGACCACTTGAAGGAGCCAATGGTGCATGGACCACTTCTAACGGACGCACGTCGGGGACTCGCCATGCAACAACAGCCCATCACCGATCCCGACATTCGGGTACCAATCCATGCCCCCATTGAACAACATATGCTACTCTTGGGCCATCGACACTACCGTGCGCTTACTTGGCAGCCGGACAACCTCGTACATATCAAGACTTTCCGCGCGATTCTCGCAGTTTGCACAAACTACTGCTATTTTTGCCGCGCGGAAACCGGCGTACGTTGCCACATGGACGACATCGCGGTCGACCGAACGGGCGGTGACATAATGTTGTGCGTACGAAAAGCAAAGGGAGACCAACGTAGGACCGCGGCCGACAAACCGCTCCTACAACTCCCTATAATTGTAGTACCAATACTAGCGGACCTCATGAAGGTATTTACCGTTGGACGCACAAGTTATTGCAACCAACTCGGCAATGGACCCGGACCAACTACCGCTTGGGCCGTCACACGCGATGGACAGCCGCACACGTGGACGGCCGGGACCATCACCGAGTGGATTCGCGAGGCGTGCAACACCATTGGCGCTTCACCCCCCCACGTAATTCAAGTAGACATCGCATAGCCTTCGGAAAGGCGCGGCGTCCGCCGCCGCATGCATCGGCGCACCCCTCACCAAGATCCGCTACATGGGGGGTTGGTCCAAAACCATTCGCGACGTCGTCACTGGCAAGTACATCGACCCCACCATGAGCGAAACCCCGGCGGCCTGGCTATTCTTCGGATGGCTAGTCGCCAAACCCCCGGATTAGTAGCCTATGCATACCTTCAGTCTCTATAGATGGTATAATTTGACTCCCACTCGCTAAATTCTAATATTTTTTAAATATTGGGGTTTAACGGTTATTTAACGTACCATGTTGAGTCCGCCTAAGGCAACGCGCGGAGACAACGCGTCACAAGCGCAGTACATTGTCCGCGGCGGACGCCCACATGCTTTACCTATAAAGCAGCTCCTCTAGCTGGTAGCAGCCACCTTCTACCTTTGCGCTCGCCCATTCGGCTCGCGCAACCCACCCACCCTTCCCTGATCAAGCGCTGAATAGAAATAACACCTCAGAATAGGTGTTTTAGTGCCTGTTTATCCTCACTGTAAGCAAGTTGTCATCTTTGGCATAATCTGACTCCCAGTCGCTAAACATAGAGCCATGCCCTAACCTGTACAATGCGAACAGGCACAGGCAAGCCAAGGCACAGACATGCTATGTACTGTACTACGTACAGAACCGAACAGGGCACGTGATAAGATACCTGTAGCCCCAGCCAGCCTCCGCTTGCTTTGACGGGCGACGACCGTCAGGTGCTCGGTCACCGATGCAGGTAGTCGCCGATAGCGATACCGGTAGTAGCAGCCCCCTTTTGGAGCTTGCGGTGACGGATGGAACCCGATTGTTCCTACTAGTACGAGCTATATTTGAGCGTGCTGGTGCGAGTGGCTGACCAGATAAGCTTACAAGCGACGACGTCGTCATCGCAAGGCTGACTGTACTGCGACTGTAGTACGAACTCGGCGGTCCGCGCCCATGCTGACGCCCCGGCGTTGGCGCGCCGACCGGGGCCGCGGAACGCTCGCACTCCTTGTCGCCACGGCGCTGATATGCCTTTGCTATGTGGTAAAGGGAGACTTAGATGCCCCCGACCGTCGGGTATGCCCTCACCTCACTGCCGAGCTGTACAGTGGGCAGCGACGGATAACATTTCTACTGCCCGCGGGTTCCAGGCCAGCGACTGTTTACCATTTTACCCGTATCGCGCCACCAACGCGCCCACCTTCCTTCCCGGCGTGCATTACTCCCGATTTTGATAGCTTCCTTCCAATGGAGCAACTAAATAGCTACTGAAACAGGGAGACGTGCGTAATAGGGCGGATGGGCGAGTCGGTAGTCGATAGACAGCGATTCGAACGCTTTTCCGTTGTTCACTCGACACTTTACAGTTTGTCGCGATAAGTAAGGGCTTCGTGTGTCGTGCAGGCGAGGAGGGAGCGGTTGCTCGCCGAGGTGGAACCAAGTCACCGATGCATCGCAAAGCTCACAGCCATTTCTCCGAGTCCGCAGGTGTGCTACTTGCTAAATCATGGCTCACTCATTTTCTTTTGCTTTCAGAGCCGCAATACACCCGCACCCACCCACCCACCCCCACCCACACACACTTGCGCGCGCGCGCTCTCTCTCTCTCTCTCTCTCTCTCTCTCTCTCTCTCTCTCTCTCTCTCTCTCTCTCTCTCTCTCTCTCTCTCTCTCTCTCTCTCTCACACACACACACACACACATATATACACACGCACATGAATAAACATACACGCACACACTCACGCAAATGCTCTCTGTCTCTCAGACACAGACACAAAACACAGACACAATGAACAGCCATGGCTTAATCAGTCTACGACAGAATCTCAATCGCATATGTCATGAATTTACAGCCACGTTCCAGGCGTCTGGGCGCCTTCGAGGAGGATGACCAGGTGAATGGTGGAGGGGTGCTGAACGCAGCTCAGCGGAGTGTGCTCGCGGCGGAGGTGTCAGAAGTAGTGGTGGTGCAAGAGGCGGGTGTGCTGGGTGCGCATGGCCACAGTATCGCTTGCACCATAGGCTCTAGCACACCATATGTAAAGATTGGGCAGCTCCTGGTGTGTGTGTGTGTGTGTGTGTGTGTGTGTGTGTGTGTGTGCGTGTGTGTGTGTGTGTGTGTGTGTGTTTCATTGTGCGTGTTTGTGTTTATGGCCCTGCCGTGACAGGTGTACTGGTGCTGGAGGGGGCCAATGGCACGCAGATCAGCGACGCTGACATTCAGAAGCTGACGGAGCTTAGTGTGAATGGGGTGGCGGGTAAGCTTTAGTCTTTGTTCGCTAATGCTTGATATTTGCATCATCGCCAAATATGTTATCTCTCGCTACGATAGTTATGAGAAGGAGCAAAATGACGAACGGGTGACAGCCTTGTATGTAACAGGGAGGAAAGGGGTTGAGAGGCGGTAACGGATAGACTCACAGGATGTCGCTGTCATGTCTGTGTCTGTACGCAGTGTTTGAGTACGTCGAGCGCGATGTTGCTATCTTTGCGGACCAATGGGCGGGCGGGGGCACCGCGACCCCGTCTCGCCGCGCGCTCCCCGACGACCTGTGGCCCTTGCTGGACATGAACGTAGCGGAGGCGTGGGAGACGACGCGTGGGTCGAATAGCGTGGTTGTGGCCGTCATCGATACGGGTGAGTCGTTCCTTCCTCTCTCGGTAGAGCTTCACGAACCTGAAGCGCACAGTTATTGCGAACTTCAGATATCCGTCAATGCGGTAAATCAGGTTACTTCGTGGACCTTTTTTGGTACTTTGTTCAGACCTTAAAAAGACAATTCATAAGTTTTATGCCCATAGCTATGTCTCTGCGTTTAATGTCTCCCAACCACTTGTGCATTGCCTGACGCGGGTAATATCTCTCTACGTGTGCGAAGGTATGGACGTAACCCACCCCGACCTGCGCGACGCGCTATGGACCAACCCTTCCGAATTCGTGAACGGGGAGGATGACGACGGCAACGGTGAGTAACACAGCCAGCCAGCGAGCCTCATGCCACCAGCGCTATTTTCACGTCGTCACCGCCTCTGAGGCTGACCCGCATTTAACGATGTGTCTCATTGCAAAAACTATACCGTTTTCTAGTCTTGCTCGACTTGGCATCCGCGCTCCGGACCTCAGTGCGGGAGGTTTGTTTGTCGTTGCTGGGGTGGTTGTCGTCATAGGTATTGCCGACGACATCAATGGCGCGAATTTCCACAACTACCCGCCATCGGGGAACCTGCAGGACGAGGACGGCCACGGGACGCACGTGGCGGGGATCATCGGCGGGCGAGGGCTGGCGGGGCAGGGAATGCAGGGGATCGCGCGCGTGCGGCTAATGACTTGCAAAGCGCTCGGCCTACGTGGGATTGGAAATCTCTCCAATGCAGTCAAGTGTAT
The DNA here is from genome assembly GCA_026401115.1 of Tetraselmis chui. Classification (NCBI taxonomy): domain Eukaryota; kingdom Viridiplantae; phylum Chlorophyta; class Chlorodendrophyceae; order Chlorodendrales; family Chlorodendraceae; genus Tetraselmis; species Tetraselmis chui. The sequence goes on from JAPMLY010000643.1 coordinate 140,436, forward strand.
TGACTACGCACTCATCAAAGGCGCAGACATAATCGTCGCCTCGTGGGTGAGTCCCGCCGTCGTGCTCTGCATTTCGCCCTCATACTGCATCCCGAATACGTTGGCCTTCGCAGAAAATACAATTTACCCTTAACCCCTAACGTGTCCATTACTCCCGTCCGTACCCTACCGATGCTTTTCCTATGCAGGGCACATACTCATACAGCCGCGCTATGGAGACGAGTATCACCGAAGCGGGCCGTCAGGGGGTGGTGTTTGTGACGGCGGCGGGCAACGACGGCAGCGACAATGACATCCGACCGCAGTACCCGTCGAGCTACGCCATCGGCTCCATGATCGCGGTGGCGGCCGCTGACCAGGGGGGGAACCTGTGGAACGCGGGGCAGGTGAACAATGTGGGCGCCTCAAATTACGGCCGCACCAGCGTGGACGTTGCGGCGCCGGGAGCAAGCATCTACAGTACCTACAAGGGAGGCGGGTACGCTATGATGGAGGGGACGTCGCAGGCGGCACCACAGGTCGCTGGCGTCGCGGCCCTGCTGATATCCTACTACGCCCAGCGACGGATCCCGGTACGTCGAATGCCAGAAAACGCGGCGTGGATTGTGCGTTACATCCTTGATGGCGCCGCGTGCGTGGACGCGCTATCCGGGAAGATGATGTCCGGGGGGAAGGTGGACGCGGGCGCCGCGATGCGCATCGCTGTGCAGTCCACGACGTGGGGGAGTCGCGACTGCGTCGTCAGTTGTTGGAGGCCGGTGGAGGGGACGCCGGGAAGTCGCGGCGCGCTGAAGCGAAGCGTTGTAGTGAGGCCTCTTGGAGACGGCGCCGCCTGCCCAGACATATCGACCGACTCCGTCGCGGTAAGTAAAACTCCCCAAAACTCGCACGAAACAACATCACGCGTCAATCACCAGCGCCGACAACCTTTGAGTTGGTATTATGGGATTGATTGTGCAGGGATTACCGGGCGCTTCGGCGAGATCTGCGGCGGAACCGTCGAAGCGGGCGTCGTCGTCGTCCCCCGACCATCCTCTCGGTTTCCTGTTTGCACCGTCACCCCCTCCGCCGCCTTTCCCAGGTGCGCTCACTACCAGTCGTGTCGACTGTCTGGTTGGGCCCTGGGGGCAGTGGAGCCGCTGTAAACCTGCGCCTAAGCCCGATAGCGGCGAAGGGAGTTGCGAAAAACGACGGACAAGGGAGGTGATCCTTCCGACCTTCAACGGCGGCACCCCCTGCCCCACCACCTTGGAGACGCTGTGGTGTCCGCCCAGTATGTGCGAGCTGCGCCTTCCACCGTCCGAGTACATCGGAGACGGCAGTAACGGCACAGGAGGAGCCTCGACGCCCGCGCCACCCGCCGCCCCGTCGTGGATGAACTTCGAGAGCCTATTCGGGCGCCGGAGATAGCGACTGCCTAGTCGACGGAGTCACCGTCCACGCTCGTCTTAATCCCAACCGTGTCTATATGCACCGACAGTCGAACCGTCGACACCACACGTGCCGATTTACCGTCAGTGCAGGGCAGGCCGAACCTTTTTTCGGACCGCGTTCAAACACAGACGACGGCAGCATTTATATTAATGTCACATTCACATTTCAATTGAAAATAATTTGAGGCCCTATTATCCCGATGACAATTATGTACTGATGGCAATTGCAAGGCACTTCAGAACTCAGTCTCTTGAGGCCAGACCAGTGCAGAGAAAAGAGCACCCCACTCACTGCAACATATTCCATTCTTGCAACGTCAGATGATGGCAGATATGTTAAGAGGAAAAGACTCCTCGCAATCACGAGCAACAGTCAAAAGTGGCAATATGTGCGCGGCGCATCCATTCTTTCACCGGTGTGGACATTCGGATTCGGATGGGAGACTTACATGGCCACTGCTAGTGAGATGATGAGGCAGCCGGCCGTGGGATGGGGATGGCATTCTGAAACAGTCCTTCTCAAGAAAGGGGAGGGGTAAGAGAGGGACGTGCTTAGGCGAAGGCGGTGCGGATGGAATCGGTCATCCTTTTGACGCGGGTGGAGACGGAGAGGTCGATGCGCTTGTCGTCCATGGTGATGATGAGGCCGCCCAGGATTTTGGGGTCCACGTTCATGTCCAGCTCCAGCTTCTGCCCCGGTTTCAAGATGCTGCCTGCAAAAGGAAATGCGCGCGGCTCAGTCAGAGTGAATACACATGAAAGACGGACAAAAGCGCCGAAGGTGATCACAGCCGATGCATATGATGGGTGACGGCGTTCTTGCCACATCCTTGATCCACCGGTGCTTTGAAAAAAAAAAATACATTCAATTTTAGGGGTAGACTGTTTCAGACTATTTTGGGGAAGGACAAACAAAAGCGAAACCAACAGCGTTTCTAAAAATCTAACCAAAATGAAACACGTCACTCTCATGACACCCCAATTTAGCACTCTCTTAATTCTAAGACAAGATGGTTGACGATAAACATTATTGAATATTTCGGGAACACAAGTGATTCGGAATTTCTTAATTCATTCAGACAAAATTTTCAACTGCTATTCCTATTTTGATGCTCAATCTTTTTGGGAAGAGGGGCACTCACCCACGGCCTTCTTCACCTGATCCACCTGCTTGGGCTTCAACGGCTGCGCAGAGGTGATCACGGCGCTGACCTGTCCCCGATGGGCGCGCACCAGCTGCTTGAAGCCGTCACCAACCTTAAATACCTCCCCCATGCGGCCGTTCTCCGCCATCGCGGCTGTTGCACCAAAAACACAGCTGGCCGTGAATAACGCGCCCCCCCGCCCCTCTCACGACAAGAAAAGATTCACACACACACACACACACACACACACACACACACACACATCCGCAAGCATAGAGCTTACAATACTACCGAGCACAAATCAAAAGAAATGACATAATTTGAAACTTTCCGCCATCGTTACGCGGGATTCAGATGAGATGTTGCGATGAGCGGCGTGGCAACCCAGTTAAATGGCGCGTGCAGAATAATCGATACATATTTTGAAAAAAAATCAATAGAAATCAAAATATAAGTCGAACATGCACATGTGCAATCAGTGGATGGTAGCAGGGCAATCCATCCACAAATTTACGGATTATTCGACTGAGGACAAAGCGGAGAGAAACCATCGGCAGTGACAGAGTGGGTGCTCACTCATGAGCTTCACCATGGTGGGGCTGTACTTAGCCTCCGTCAGCGTGGCGGAGATGGTCTTTGCCTTGCTGACTTTGTTGATGGTGGGGTCCAGCATGTAGGCGCCCGTGGAAGGGTTGCTCTTCAGCTCTTCCAGGATCTACGCATAACAAGAGGAAACATAGGAGAAAGAGAGAGAGGCAGGGGGGGGGAATAGAGGGATGGATCAGCATGATACTGTCCACTCACACCTTTCACTATTAACTAATGCCACCTTCCTCCAAACCCGTCAAACCCCTCCCCGCGCTCTCACGTTCTCCCCCTCCAGCGATCTCAAACCTCCAGCCTCTCTCACAACCCGTCTGCCCTGAGCAAGTGCGCATGAACGTTGGTATGTGCGTGCATGGGCAGCCTTACCGCCTCCAGTTCGGTGGCCACGCTGTCCAGCACTTTGTCCTTCACAGAGGCGGTGTACAGAGCGGTGGCGTAGCGGCCGCTCACGCCGTGCAGGCGGATTGGGACCTGTTACCGGTTCAGGACGAGCACACGCCGTCATGACCACGCTCGCAACCATAGAGGATGAGCCCGAATACTAAAATGACAACAAAATGAAATAAAAGAAAGAAACACTCTCAACATTAAACCAGACATGACCGAGCAAACAAATAAAGATATACACGCAAGCCTGAAAGCAGACTCAAAAGATAGACATCTACTTCAAGATAGGGAGCACAGACTAAATAGATAATCGCAGTACTCTTGTTTCCACATTTCACACCATACATGCGGACATAGCAACTCCAGGAGACACACCCCCCCCCAATACAATTAACAAAATTATCAACAAAAAAGCACAACAAAAACGTTTAGAACGTCAGACAATGACATGACCATGAAGCTAAAAGACGAACTACCCCCCCCCCTCCCAATAAACACAAGTGTATGCAGGCGTTGGGAGGCCTACCGGAACTTCAGCCTGGGCAGCCTCAGCGGCGAAGGAGCGCGCCTGTGTGCAGAGAAGTAGCGCATTAATCATTCGCAGAGGAGAGAAGCGTAGAAGCGAAATCCCCTCACTCCACCACGCCTTATCTTCCCATCTGCATGCTCTGCTGCTGACTAAATGGGAGTCTTTTCATTAAGAAGGCAAAGAGGGTAGGAGGGGTTGCTTACCATGAGAGGGGCCGCTTTGACGGTGACAGCGGCCGCGGCCTGCTGTGCCAGAGCCTGTCCGGCCCGAGAGGCAAATACGCGCAGCATGGTTGCAGGTATGTTTCCTTCAGAAGAGAAGTGAAGATGGGAGTACGAGAGGAGAGGGGCTGCCTGCATCGTATAACGAGTCATGTCATGTTGTTAACCGGAGGACTCAGTCGATACAACGATTCAAAGAAAGTCTGACAGTTATGATGCAGCCAATAGGCAGCTACTGCATCCTCACACCTGCCGTGTGCAGGCCAGTCCCGAACACGGTGTGATATACTCAAGTAAAGTCTTAAGAAAACAATAATAAATCATGGATGTGACACGACCATTTCAGTGCGACATTTCCCCTGCCTGCTGGCCTGCTGTCTACCCAAACTCGGGTTGAAGATGGCTACCACCAATCACTGTGCAGGTGATCACCTCCCTCTCATCCCTTGCACCACTTCAAAAAAAACAATGCCAACAGTAAACTTTTATTTCTGCCGCCCGTCCCAACACAGACTTCAACATCGCAGTGTAACCGCGTCCCACATAGAAACGTCACTGCCATCACTATATGCTCTACACCATCCCACCCGCTGCTCATATGTCCCTTATATGTCGTTATCTCTCCTCTTCTCGCAAGCGCATCGCACGGCAGCCGTCCGCGACCGACCTCCGTCTTAAGTCTTAACCCTAAAACTCGCGCCCCGCACTCCCGCGTACCCCTCTCCGCACTTTAAAACGCCGAACAAGAGCGTCAAGGGCATCAGCAGAAATGCCAGACCATCTGCCTATCCTCTCAGGACTTGCAGTGCTGTTAAGGCTTCCTGAGGTAACGGTACGCTACCTGCGCCTACTGACTAGCGAGGAGGGCAGCTGCTGGGGCGGCGTGTGTACTGCTACTGCTTCAGCAAAAGTACTATATCGGCGAGCATGACCCCGTCGTGCTGCACCTGTTCGGAACCGCCTTGCGCTGGCTTAAGAGCGGGCAGATGGGTGAAGGGCCGGCGCTTGTGCGCACCTGTACGGCTGCCGAATGGGAGTTGCGAGTCTGGGACGGTGCGGGCGGGTGAAGTGTAGCCGCTGATTGGGGACTGCGTCCTTCAGCAGTAAGAAAGGAGTGACAGTATTATATAGCAATGTACTGGCTGGGACCTGGCTGGATGAATAAGCATTCATCGATGATGGCGCCCAAGGCAAGGGAGGGTGTACAGGTACAGGTACGGGTAGATGAGCGCGCTGTAAATGCGTGCGGTGCGGTAAGCCTTGCACCAAGCGTGCGGAACGCGCATCACAAATTCGAACCATGTGTTGTACAATTGATTACATATTTGGCGTGTCATTATTTATATTGCTTCTATTATGCCGTACATTGTATCTAACTGAATCAAATCAAAGAGAAATGATGACGAGGAATACACATAAATAAAGAGGGGAAAAACATATTACCATAGATGAGTGTTTAGAAAAAATAAGGAGCGTGTGGGAACGAAAATGTTATCACTAGCAGCATAGAAGGGCCAATGAAGGAAAGGAGTCGTGACGAGGATGGTCATGAACGACGGCGGGTTGACCTCGCTGAAGAGAACTCTACAAGTGATTTATACTCTCATCGTAAAATGGGGCGCTCGTGACCATATTTTACATCAATACATGTGCAGAAACGGTAAAGTTTAGCGCTAATAGAAATTTTTAGGTCATTTGGGGCTGGCAGCGAATGTCCAACAGCGAATGTCTACGCACTCAAGTCGCTCAGGGAATACTTTCTGAAATTCAAGGCAGTCGTGTGGCGGTGCTTATGTAAAAGATTTCTCGTCTGTCCTTTCGCCAGAGCAATGACACGCGTTGGCAATATTCCATAACATTCCCTCCCAATCGACGTGGCATAACATCAACATAAACGGCAGTCTAGAATCGAGGTGTAGTGTTTTCCATGACCTATTGTGTCAGCCTGTCTAACATTCCAATCAAGCTATTCTTTGTTTGATGCAATGTACTAACGGATCCGCCACACTACATTCTGAACACTAAACATGAGACATTGTGATTACTTACAAAGGTTTGAGTAACGTCCTTCGGTCAACGTTCGCGACCTAGATGACCTTTGGCGCCAGAAGTGAAGCGACACAAATCGTCTTCGTAGGCCATTCGCATATGATAGACCGAATGTTGGCATGTCGATGTTGTGGCCAACAATGTGATGAGGAATGTTTCTCCTTCTTTCAGTTGATTGATGCATAACGTACGATTCGTGAGACACAAAGAGCTTCAGGCGCCTTGTGTAAGATACGGAACACCAATTCCGCGCAAATATCAAGAGATGGAACATGGAACATTGAAGGTCTTTATTGAATATGCATTCTCTTCAAAATTCCGAAATGGCGGTGCTGGGGCATTTTGAAATACGACGCGGATCTGATTTGAGGGTGGCCGTGGGAGAGGGGGACGAGAGGCTTAACTAGGAACGCAACTGCTCAGAATATCAGCTATTTCCAAATCATTGATGATAGCAAAGCGATAGTAAGTACAGGAGAATATAAGACGCACAAAAAGGAGAAGACTTGCAACAAACCAAGCCATCAAACTCCGGAGCCGTCAATTGATGCCCGTCCATCGACGACTTGTTTCCGTGATGCATCAAGTCAGGCAATGTGTTCACAGACTCGCAGAGCAGTTGATCGCCGGCAATACATTTCGACAATTTCCCTTCGTTACAAAATGAAACTGGTTTATCTTAGAGTTATTCGACGGAGTCACTGAATTAGCCGAATGCGCAAGTAAATAGTAGTATACAAATGAAAAATGACACCAGTCAAAGAATTTTATTATTGATGAAATCAAGGGTCGCCGTCGCTGTCCGAGTCGTCAGAGGTCGCTGTTGTTTCGGAAGCTGAGCAGCTAACGGAACGGGAGGAGACGTGCCGGGAGGCACCACCACGGGTGCCGCTCCCGGGTGACCCCATCGCCATCTCCGCATGCGCCCGTCGCATCGCCTCCAGCTCTTCGGGGCTCGGAACCACGCTTATAACATCCTTGTACAGGTACCGTTGCCGAACAGCACCCTCCAATAAGCTGGCGCCGGCGGAAGGCGCATCGAAGGCCGGCAACTCGGCTTCTTCAGCACTCACCACCCACGTCGATTCATCTTCCGACCACGAGCTCATCGGAGCGGAGTGGATGGCAGCCAGCCTCTCTTCCAAACAACGACGCTCATCCGAGTGTCGTTCACATGCAAAGTCGCCCGTCTTGAGTCGACTCTTCACCGCCGGCCGCGCACCCTCCCGACCCTTCTCTCCCCCGCCCTGCGAAATAGCACGCACCACAAACACATAAGCACCCGTGAAACCTTGATATCTTATCATGCTTAGTATCAAGCACTATCATGTATACATGTAGATAGTATTTGCGTCATTCAGTCGCCGGAGCTCGACAGTAATTATCTTATCCATAGTATTCCATCCACGAACGCATAACATACCCGAGTGAGGGCCGGAGAGAGGTATAATATACTTTCGTGTAAATGCATGAAATCGTGTTTCCAAATCGATCCTTCAGTATGAACATAATACGGCGACATTCGAACCCTTGAACAAACCCTTCGTTGATTGCGAATTGGGTGACGTCCGCTAGAGTTGATGGGCGAGTGGACGTTCGCAGACTTGTCGAGTGATGGTGTTTGTCAAGGATATGCGTGGGCCGGGAAACAGAAAGGCGGAAATCCTTCTCACCATGCCAAAGACCCAACCTCCACCCCACGCGGGTCGGCCGTACGCGGTTGAAGGTTCCGTAGTCCGCCCGCGCTCCGCCTCCGCTTTATGGTTGCTGCGCGGACCACCGTGCTGCGCCGTGCCCTCGCCCGGCAAATTATTACCCCGAGAGCGCAGCGCCGCACGCACCGGGTCCTGGAGCAGCAACAGTCACTGATGAATTAAAATATGCTAATGAGCAGCACCGCTGAAAAATACATACAGGGCTTCAACTCAATAACCCCAAAATATGTGCGCTCTATTGTTTTCAGCTTGTCAAAAGGGTTAGATTTATTTGCGTAAGTTGACAACTTGAAGGCTCAGATAAGACACACGGTTGGCCAATCAGCAGCACTCAAGCTCAACAACCAAGAAAGTGGAATCGACTCAATATCGCAGACGACGCAGCAAATGGGCCATGAAAGCAGACGTTGGTACGTAGTGTGCGCGATGAAATCTGTAATGACGATTCGGCCGGATAATTATGAAACGGGAAAAACTGAATCATGCTCGCACGGAGCAATGGATCGACGCTCTCCTCGCTGGGGAGAGTGAACGACGTGCTTCATTGGTGCTGGTAGGGAAAGAGTGAAGTAATGCAGAGCGAGTCCGTAAAGGATTGGGGGAAATCGAAACAAAAGGGTTCATCAATAATACAGTGAATTGGCAAGTGGCCAACTTGTCCGGTCGCGAAGTAGTAAATGCAGTGCTTAGTTAGCCGCCAAGGAAGGAAAGAGAGAAATTACTTGCATCATGATAAAAGGAAAATCGGAGGAAAGCTTTTTACAAACAAATCGCGAGTACGCATACGGCCATATATACTATTTCATCCATGTGAACATGGATCGATGCGGTACACACACGGAAGATTGCCATCCAAATATGGAAATGAGTTGACCCATGTTCACACAGCCCGTGATTTCTGATCAATATGGTAAAACCAAACTAAAGAGCAAGTGATGATGTACTTAATTACAAGCGACAACAAAGACGACGATGGAGTTTCTAAACAAACGGTGCATAAAAATCACAATTCGACAGCAACGCACTGCACATGTCGTTAGCGTGTGATGTGTCTGAGCTAACTGTGTAGCAAGTAGACAGCGGCGCACCTTTGGAGGTGCGGCACATCCTGGCGGTGGCTCGCTCACTGTGAACGCCCCCCTCCCCCGCCAATCGCTCTCCAACTCGATCGTCGGCGGCGGACAGCTCGGCGGCCGCGCGCGCCCCTCTCCTCCCTCCCTCTTCGTCTCCAGAACCTCCGGCACCACCACACCCACCACCGCCGCCACCTCGCCCCCCTTTGTCTCCCCAGCGCCCCCTCTGACCGCTCGCACCTCTGCTTCAACCTCAGACCCGGCCGCAGTGTGGCGGGAGTGTGGGGCGGGGTGGAGGGGGGCGGGCCGCGAGTCGAGCACCGCGCCGACAGCGCCCCCGGAAACCAAATCCCCAACGGCGGCAGTGCTTTGACTATTGCTCCGCTCTACGATGCTGCGGAAGCAGA
>JAPMLY010000643.1:155000-178306 GCA_026401115.1 Tetraselmis chui
CTAGTAGTCGAGTAGGGTGTCAGTTCTACCTTTCGTCCCATGCGCACTCGAGCGTCACGCGACACTTCCCCACGTTCAGCTACGCAATTCCCCAATATGCAGCTAGAGCAGTCTACATCCGCCGCGGCGGCCGACCCACACGCTACCTCACTCGAACAACGCACAGCCGAACAGATTCGTACGGCAGTGTTGGCATCAGAACAACGGATTACTGAGCAGTTTTTGGCGGCTAACGCTGCCTTACTCGCCCAGCTCCAGCAGACGACAGCCACACTTGCTACTACTGATCAACAACAGTACATTCCCACCGACGCGACCACAGCGACGGAGGGTGGTAAGGAGGCCCCCGAGCCACCTATCGACCTGCTCGAAGACGAACCCGACCCCTCCGCGGCCGATTTCGTCGACTTCACCTACTACGGCGAAGTCATCCCAGCCGGCCTTGAACGTCCCCCTCGAGACGTCGAGGAGCCGCGTCTGTGGACTCTCACGGACGACACCGCCCGCGCTCTAAGCGACAAACGCACCCAAGCGGCCTACGACGAGTAACTACACATCGGGTGCTATGCCTTCTTCGACAGCTGCGCCAACGCGGCAATTGGCGAGGTTTTGGACACGCTGTCGCAAGGCCCACCTTTACCGACAGAGCAGGCGGCAGCGATTGCCCTCATCCGAGCGGGTCATCGCACCCACACAGCGACGGAGGAGGCCGCCCGTACTAGATTGGGCTTCCTCCGCCTCACCAAGGGCGGACAAACGAGCACGGATTCGGACCGCGTCTTTGCCGAACTGGCCCACGAGCGCTTCTGCCGACCGCGCCCTACCGCGGTCTCCGGCACATTGGATACGCTTCGCCAAGCGTTCGTCGACCGCACGCTGGAAGTCAGCCTACACGCCGCCAGCAAGGCCGCTGCCGGAGCTGCCTTCGCAAAAGTCACACCGGACAAGCCTCCCGGCCCCGATGCGCGAGCCCGCAAGGCCGCCGCCGACAAACGCAAAGCCGCCGCAGCAGCAGCAGCACCAGCCCGCGCTACCCCGCCACTCAAGCCGACCGACCCGGCTAAACCCTCGACCAAGAAATGACGGTGTGGCCCGCCGCGCCGATTCCTGCTCCCCGACGTCTTCCTACATGCGCCACCGCGTGCGTCGAAGATGGCGGGAGTGGGAGCGCATCGGCGCGAGCGGCCAAGTCCTAAACTGGATCCGCCATGGCGTCTGCGTGAAGTTCAAACACGGCCTACGCCCCAAGCCCTTCAACCACGGCATCTCAATGCTAGACGCGACGCCGGCCCAACTCGAGTTTCTAAACTCGGAGCTCCCACGCTTCGAGGCTTGCGGTGCTTGGGAGCGGGCGGACAACCCTCGCTACGTTTCCCGAATGTTTTTAGTTCCAAAACCCGGATGCAACCAATGGCGTTTGATTATCGACCTTCGAGAACTCAATATTGCTCGACCTTCACCATGACGTGCGAGACGCTCAAGCACCTACGTCACCTCTCGCGTCCGGGCGACTACTTCGTCTCCCTCGACCTTGCCGACGGGTACTACACCCTTGGCATCCGGGAGGAAGACCGAGACTTCTTCACGGTCAACTACCGCGGCACGCTATGGCGCCTAGCATGCCTTCCCATGGGCTGGTCGGGATCGGCTTACTACTTTTGCAAGCTCACTCAGGTGTTCACAAACCACCTAAGTCGCCCCCCGCAGCCGGTGTCAGCGGCTACTCTTCCCCACAGTCGCCGCCCTACAAAGCGCTTCCTCCGAAACGCGCGATGGCGTGGGACCCGACTACTCCCCTACATGGACGACTTCCTTTTTCTCGCCGACTCCTACACGGACGCACTCTTACTGCGACAGCGCGTCCAAGCCCTACTCGACAGCCTCGGCCTCGAACGCAACCCCAAGAAAGGCGTTTGGACACCTACTCAAGTGGGCGACCATTTGGGATTAACGGTGGACCTCCAGCACGGCATGTTTGGCGCCCCACCCGCAAAACTCCACCACCTCGCGCAACATGCCTCATCCCTACTCGGCCGAGCCGCTTCCAACACCCGATGGCTGCCTACACGCCAACTTGCGGCTTTCGCCGGAAAGGCACAGTTCCTCTACCTCGCAATCGCCCCCGCGCGCTTCTTTTTGCGCGAACTCCACAACGTGTTAGCCACACGGGTTGGGTGGGGCGGACGCGTCCGCCTCACCCACCAACTACGCCTAGACCTCGAGTGGTGGCGCACGGTCCCCACTCAACACAACGGCCGGTCCATCTACAAGCCAATCGAGACCGCCTACCTCCACGCCGACTCGAGCGACTACGGTTGGGGTGCCGTTCTAAACGAGGACTCCAACTATCAAGCCCGTGGCTTTTGGAGCGCTACCGACCGCCATCAACACATCACGTGGAAGGAACTTCGAGCGGTGCGACACGCGGTGGAATCTTTCCTACCACAACTCCGAGGCCGGCAAGTCCTCCTACACGAGGACAACACGGCCGTGGTCGCCGCCCTCACCAAGCTCACCTCACGCTCGCCCGCCATGATGGCCGAACTCCGACGCCTCTGGTACCTCCTCGACAGCAACGACATCAACATCCGGCCGCGCTACATCCGCTCGGCGGCCAACATATGGGCCGACGCGCTAAGCCGCGAGTTGGATTACGAGGACTGGCAGCTCAACCCCCGTGTTTTCGCCCACCTTCAACGCCGGTGGGGGCCTCACACAATCGACCGTTTCGCGTCTATGCTCAACGCGCAGCTGCCCCGCTTCAACGCCCGCTGGCCAGACCCCCTATGCGAGAACGTCGACAGCCTCCGCCTCCCCGACGACACATGGCGCCAAGAAAACAACTACTGCAACCCTCCCTGGTCTGCCCTCCCTGCCCTCGCCGCCAAACTCGCCCAAGCTCAAGCCTCAGCCACTGTCATCGCGCCCTTTTGGCCCAACAAACCGTGGTACCACGCGTTCGCTCGATTGGCCACCGAAACTCTACACTTCCCAGCGGCGCGCGACCTATTCTTTCCCGGCAGGCGCGGCAAGCCCGAGGGGGTCGGGCCTCCCGCGTGGAGCATCGTGGCCTTTCGTCTCTAACCCCGTCGTGGCTCTACACCCGGCGCGGAGCGATTGGACGGGCGCTTCGCCCGCAACAATTAAGCGCCCCGGTACAGCGCGTGCCGCCTTTGCGTACATGACCGCCCCGCTACGGCCTACGCCTCGAAGCAGCACCGGCGCCCTGGTCCGCCGATCTGGCTGAAACTTTCCAAGACCTCCTAGGAACTGACAAGCTAGGGGTTACAGCGGTCGCTCTACTCAGCAACTCCCTAGCGCCCTCTACGTACTCGAGCTACGACAGCGCGCTGCGGCAATTTTTTATTTTCTGTACACAGGAAAATATCGCCCCCCTACAGGCCACTCCCGCTACCATGGTACGCTACACCGCGTGGTTAGCCCGGCTCGGCACGGTCGCCGCAAGCTCCCTGCAACCCTACTTCTCTGCTGTCAACAAGTTCTTTCGAGACCACCATCGCCAACCTATTGCAGTGGGCGACCTTATGGCGGACGCCCGACGTGGCCTCGAAATGCTGCAACACCGCCTAATCCCCGCCACCACGCGCCTTCCTCTACCCGCGCCCGTCGCCCTCAACATCCTACGGGCCGCCGACACACTACGCCTCACCCTTCCGTGGACACCTGCCGCTCTCTCCCAACTACAACGTTTCAGAGCTTGCCTCGTTGTGTGCGTCAATTACACTTTTTTCTGCCGTGCAAAAACTGGCGCCCGTTGCCATACAGGCGACCTAATCGTCGACAGACCTTCGCAGCAAATCTGTCTGTTCGTAAGGAAATCTAAAGGCGACCAGCGCCGCGACGCCAGCGAGAAACAAGTTATCGCTATCCCGGTCGCCGCCAACCCCGTTCTGGCAGACGTTCTCGACTACTACACGGAACATCGCGCTACATTCTGCACTAAATTCTACAACAAGCCACCCCCGCTCGCTTTTTGGAGTTTCTCACCTTCAGAAACCTCCGCCGATTGGGGTGCCGCGTCCACCATCTCCGCCTGGCTCTCCCTCGTCCTCCTCACAGTCAACTCGTCCGCGCCCGCCGGCTTTAAATGGACATCGCACAGCCTACGGAAAGGCGCGGCGTCCGTTGCCAGCTGCATCGGCGCGCCCCTCCCCGTAATCAAATATATGGGTGGCTGGGCCAAAAACAACTCTGTGACCGAAGGCAAATATATTGACCCAACCATGACTCCAACCCCTGCTGCTTGGCGGTTCTTCGGCTGGCTCACTCCGTCCCCCCCGCAACACTAATTCTGGTTGTGCAAGCCTTTGGCTTTAGGTTACTGGCAAAACGTGCCCTAGGGTAAATGGTAAGATTGATTTGAATCTAGAGGCTTGCATATCCAATTCATGTGTACGGGGCAGTAACTCTAGCGGTTACTGTTACCGTTAATATCGGCGCGTCTCACCTGCAGAGCAACTACCTTGCCCGAGAAGTTAGACGCAGCCAACGACCAACGACTTCCCCAACGGTCAGCTCTAGCTAGCCCGTGCCTTATAAGCCGTAGCTAGCCACGAGCCTAGGCACTCTCTGCTTTCGGGCTCAACCAATATAGGCTTCGCGCGAACCCACCCACCCATCCCTATAAATCCTGCGCTAATCGACCCCCAGGCCCTGTCTGTGGGTATCTTTTGGCCAAATTGTAAGCAAGCTGACATCGTTGGCAAAACGTACCCTAGGGTGAATCGAAAAAATAATATGTACTGCTAGAAAAAATATTTCTTACAAGAAAAAGCAGTGGAGGAGGCCGCCAAGCAAAAAGAGGAAAAGAGGGACGAAAAACGAGGAACAGGAAGGCATGCCACAGCGTCAGCACTGCCCATACTTGTAGACTCCTCCACAAAAGTCCGGACATGCATTATGTTAAGCATAAGCTAGTCAAGAACACGCTCCCCTCTCACCACGTCAAGCACGACGATACCCGAGTACCACCCAATTGTAGGAGAGCCGAGAAGCAAGCAGTAAGCCGCCATCCGGAGTGGTTAGACCCCAGCTTAAAGCGGGTGTTGTTGGTGGAGTTTGTCGAATTGAGCCCATGAACTCCCGGGAAATTGTCTAAACTACACACGTCATTTTGAGCGCCACGCTTGGGCATTGCTCAAGCGCTCATACTAAGCTACATACTTCTCCTTGTTCTACATAGCCGTATTTTTGGGGGCTTTTTGGAGGGGGTTTGGAGGCGTGGGTGCCGTGTTCAATGCGCGAGGTTTGGTTTGCGGGTGTGTGAATAGAGCACGGAAGTTCACGCCGCTTGCACGGGTAATTTTTTGGAAAGCAAGCGAGCAAAAACGCACATGACGCAGGTTTGGATAAACATTGCACGCTATAAACATGCGAGGGCGATTGGCTTAGGGGAGGGGCGAGGTCCAACTTGGCCGTTAAGGATTGTTGTAAGTAATACCGTATACGTATTAGTTGCAGATAGCTATTGTAAGCTATTCTAGATATGATTAGTACATGTCTAGATCGGACATACCGATAAACTGTTTGACTCGGTACAGAGCTGTCGCTAGGCTACAGCTCACTCACTTCTGTTGTCCCGACACCACGCCTGTAGGCTGGTTGTCGCTGTAACTGTTCCGTTTGCGGGACTGTGACTGTAACTACGTTTGCGTACGTTATCTTCCACACTAGCTGTGTTTGCATGGTTTAATAGGTTATGGGCCCCCGCCTCACGTCACTCACGCGCGACAACCTGGTTCGGCGAGCTGCGATCGACAGCTCTCCCGCAGAAGGCAAGTTTCTATAGACACCTAGTACTTTCAACTTGTAGTCGGCGGGGTTGCACGCTAGCCGTAGCTTACCTTTTTTATTTTCATATTAGCTTAGCGACTAGGCCATCAGCGCAGCGCTCCACCTGTCCTGGCCTTGGCCTCGACTTGTGCCCCACACTGGGTGGAGGATACAGAGAAGGTGCTCTGAGACACCCCGGGGCTACAGGCCGAGGGGTCGGCGGGCATCAGGCCGTCTCTTTGCATACCGCTGTTAGGCACGAGTCCGGCTAGCGGTTTTTACCGCTGCCTGTTTTTAATCCAACTCTTTCTTTTTCGCCCTCTGTCGAAATGGCGCAGAAAAACCCGCCTGTTGCACCTGTTGCTTCCCCTGACCCAGGCTCTCAGCAGAGCACTGTCGATCACCCCCCGGACACTCTCGCACTGCTCGTTGCGCAAGTGGCGCACTTAACAGCTCGCTTCGACTCGCAGTCGGCCGAGGGTGCTGTTGCTGCTGCGGGTGCTAATCCGCACCCCCCTGTAGCTCAGCGCCGCCACGATGCTCCCTTCGAACCCGTCCGGGACAGCCACGACGGCCACCCCCTTCACCTTTTTAACCATCCCCACCCTGGTTACGCACCCCCGGACGCAGACACAGTCTTTGCTGCTGCTACGCCTGCAACTCCTGTTGGCGACACCCCGGTCGCACAACGCCGTCACGATGCGCCCCGCGAGCCCTCGCGTGCCGACGCGCACCACGACCCCTCGCGTCACGCCATCCGGGTTGATCACCTCCCACCACCTCCCCCCTTCCCCCCCGCCGGATATTCCCTTCAACACCCCGGCCAACATCTCACGGAGGCGCCCTCTCACCTCGTCCCCCCCTACCGTGACCACCCGCACTCGTACGGCCCGCCGCGTACCATGGCCGGCCGCTCTCCCTTTCCCGGTGGCCCACCTCCTCCCTTTCATGGACGGCACTCTCCACCAGTCCAACATGGCGACCCCGCCACCCGTGGTCGTCGTCGCCCCACTATTGACCCGGTGGTCATCAACCGGGCGGCACACGAAGCTCCCGGCTTCGACAAGGACGCCCTCAACCGGTCCATGAAGATGTCGGTCCCCGTCATGTGCCCGACCACGGACTTTAAGCAATGGAAGAGGACCTTCCTTAATTTCCTCTCCATCAAGGCCGCATACCTCATTCCACAACTGGCTATCCGCGACTCCGGCGTCTGGCTCGACGAACAAGCGCAACACTACGCCTACACGCTGCTACTCCATGCAGCCAGCGCGAATAAGCGCGCTGACCAAGCGATGAAATGCGTTTCTCCTGCACGCCCTGACTGCGCCGCTGCCGCGTGGGACATCCTTTGTGAACGCCTCGATTGCCGGTCTTTTGCTCGCTCCTTGTCTCTCCTGGACAACCTGACGGTCAGACAGCGCCCTGGTCAGTCACTCAGTGACTATGTCCACTACATGCGCCAGACCTTTGACGACTACAACGACACATGCCAATTGGTTGATGGCTCTGTTGCCATCCACCCCCACCACCTCGGTCTCCTCATGCTGCGCGGTATCTCCAGCAGCGGCCCACACGGTCAAGCGAAGCAATGCGTCATCAACGCCTTTGACACGGACTACATCATGTCGGCTGATGAAGTGATGGCTAGCATTCTACACCTTGCGCACAACATGGACGACGACACTGCTCCGGACACTCCCGCTCCGGACATATCACCACCTCCCATCTCCGCGTTCGTTGCTGCGGGCCGCGGCTCGCACAGCGGTCGAGGCCCACCACACCGTCACCCTCGCGGCCATCGACCCAACAAGTGTGGCGTTTGTGGCAGCCTCAACCACCTCATGTCCGCCTGCACTGCTACAGATGACGCTATCCTTAAGTGGAATCTCGCCAAGCGTAGGCTGACAGTCCAAAAGTACGGCGCCGCCGACAGCACCCCCTCTGCTCCCGCTGCGCTGCTAAGCGACGTCCCTGCCAACGACGCCCCCGCCGATGACACAGACTGCCTACCCACCCTCGAGGACTGCGCTGATGACTACGCTGACGACGAGGTGAGTTTCCCGTTCAGCTCTGTGGCATTCTCCTCTTCCCTCGCCCCGGGTCGTAACCTGTCAAAGTTTTGGGTCGTTGATTCTGCCTGCTCGATTAACCTCACTGCGTTCCGAGATGACTTCGTGAAATTCACGCCCCCCTCCGCTCCCTCTCGCGTGGGCGGTGTCGGCGTTGACGTTAAGGGCAGTGGCTCCGTGCGGATTTCTGTCAGACTCGCCTCTGGCCAGCTCATTCACCGCACTGTGTATGCACTCTACACCCCTGACCTATCATCTCGCTCCGCACAGCGTATCGGCAGACTACTTAGTGTCAGCTGGATGCAAACTCACAGCGGCTGTGAATTCATCTTCCCTTCCAACTCTGACACTGGTTTGCTTTTGGTACCCACAGGCATGGGTGTGCTAGAACCGTCCGGAAATGGTCTCTACCTCCTTCCCCACCAGCCAAACCTCCCTTCAAGCCCATCCGCACCGGCGGCGTTTGACCCCTCCCCTCAAGTTGCCCTTACTGCCCAGTGTGATCCCGTCCTATGGCACCGTCGCTATGGCCACCTCAACATGCAAAGCCTTCAGGCCCAGCATACTCACGGTGTCCCGACTAGCCCTGTGTTACCTAGCGTTGTAACCAAAGTTTCTTGCGACTCTTGCTTACTTCACAAAGCCACAGCTGCACCACGCAACACAGCCGCTTGCGCGAAGCCATCCCACCCCCTCCTCAACCTGTCCGCCGACCTCTGGGGCCCGGTCAATGTCCCCTCCCCACATGGACTCCGTTACTGCTTGCTCGTCATCGACCACCACACCAACTACATGTGGGTGCGGTTCCTTAAGTCTAAAGACGACGCATGTTCGGAATTGGAAACCATCCTTTTGGACATCAAACACCTGCACGCCCGCCATCACTCCCGGACGGGCGCGTTCGCACCGGTCCTCAAGTTTGACTCTGACTCTGTGTTTGAAGCTGCTGTCACTCGCCGAATGTGCGCACACCTCGGCGTCGGGGTGCAGTTCTCTGCCCCATACGCCCACCACATGCTCGGCAAGGCCGAACGTCCCTGGCGCACTATCCGGGACAATGCATCGGCGATGCTCCACAACATGGCCGTTCCCAACTCCATGTGGTCGTGTGCTGTCAGCACGGTTGTGTACCTTCGCAACCGCACGTACAGTCGCTCGGTCGGACCCAATGGGGGCGTCCCCCTCACACTCCTTACGTCGTCGGTGCCCAACGCATCCAAGTTCCGCGTCTTCGGCTGCGCCGTTTTCGCCAAGGTCCCTGACAAACAACGTCGGAAACTCAGTGAAAAAGCATTTCGCGGCGTCATGGTGGGTTATTCCCCTGACGCACCCGGGTATCGTGTCTACAATCCGGAAACGCGTCGTATCACCACCTCCGTACATGTTGTCTTTCAGGAAGACACCCCAGGCTTCGACACTCAACCCGCCGTCGACTCGACCATCACCGACTCTTCGGACAACGTACCCGCAGCCTCACCCCTATCCCACCCCATTGACCTCACAATACCCACACCCCTACCCCCCCCGGCAGCCCCTCGCCATGCTCGGCTCCGCTCCCACCCCATTCGCTACGGCGATATGGTTGCCCACTTGTCCGACTACCCACCAACCCTCGTAACGGCGTGTTGTGATCCTGAACAAGGCCAAGCTCAAGAGGACATCTTTGAGCACCCTCACGTCCCCGACCTTGTCACTGGTCCCCCACACACACCTGCCGGCGCGTCCCCTACTGCCATCGCACTCCTCTCCGCCCGAGAGTGTGTGGAACCCAAATCCTACCGGGCTGCACTGGACAGCGCCCAAGCCCCCCAATGGCAAGCCGCTATGCAACAGGAGTATTCCTCCCTCATCAGCAACGGCACGTGGGACCTTGTGGACCTCCCCCCCGGCCGCATGGTCGTTAACAGCATGTGGATCTTCAAGGTCAAGTCGGATACAGCCGGCGACGTCTCCCGCTTCAAAGCGCGGTTCGTCGCCAAGGGGTGCAGTCAACGCGCTGGACTGGACTACACGGAGACCTTCTCCCCGGTCATCCGCATGGCCAGCCTGCGTCTCTTCCTAACCATCGCAGCCGCCCGCGACCTTGAACTCTGCCAGCTTGACATCGACACAGCGTTTCTATACGCTCCCATCCGGGAGGATGTGTACATCCGCCAGCCCCTCGGTTTCACCGATGGCACGTCCAAGGTTTGCCACCTCAAGCGTTGCCTCTACGGCCTTAAGCAGTCCCCCCGCGAGTTCAACATGCTACTTCGTGCGTGGCTCGTCGACCATGGATGGCAGCAATGCGTCTCCGATCCGTGCATCTACATCTTTCGCATCGGCCACGTCTTCGCCATGATCGCCCTGTACGTCGATGACATTCCTGCGGCCTGCAATGATGCCACCTGGCTCGCCACCATCGACATGCGCCTGACGTTGGGGGGGGGGCTGGACCACAGCCTCCAACTCACAGGCTTTGCCGACGCTGATTGGGCCAACGACATCAGCACCCGCAAGTCTCGCTCCGGCTATCTCTTCACCCTCGGACGCGGACGAGTCAGTTACAAGTCCAAAAAACAGACTTGTGTGGCTCAATCCACGTGTGAAGCCGAGTACTACTCTGCGGCCGACGCCACCAAGGAGGGACTCCACCTCCGACAACTCATGGGGGAAATCTTCAACTCCCCCATCACCGAAACCACCACCATCTGGGAGGACAACCAAAGCGCCATTGCATACTCCCAGAATGCCTTGGTCAGCGAGAAGACTAAGCACATCGGTCTGAAGTGGCACTTCCTCAAAGACCACGTGGAACAGGGAACCATCAAGTTGAGGTACCTCCCCACTGACCAGATGGTGGCTGACATGCTCACCAAACCCCTCCCAGGACCTGCACTAGCAAGACACCGAAGTGCGATCCTTGGAGGACAAGACCCAATGCAACGCTTCATCCCGTAGCTACCTTCAGGGGGAGTGTTGTAAGTAATACCGTATACGTATTAGTTGCAGATAGCTACTGTAAGCTATTCTAGATATGATTAGTACATGTCTAGATCGGACATACCGATAAACTGTTTGACTCGGTACAGAGCTGTCGCTAGGCTACAGCTCACTCACTTCTGTTGTCCCGACACCACGCCTGTAGGCTGGTTGTCGCTGTAACTGTTCCGTTTGCGGGACTGTGACTGTAACTACGTTTGCGTACGTTATCTTCCACACTAACTGTGTTTGCATGGCTTAACAATGTAAAGGAGGAGGTGGTCCACCAAGAAAGGGAGAGTAGTCGGCCATTGCAGGCGGCGGGCCGTACGGGTGCGTGTGGCCACGGGAGGTGGGGACGTGCTGCGGCGGCGCCTCCGGGAAGAGAGGTCCGAGGGTTGGAAGGGCATATCCGGCAAGAGGGTATGGTGGGGGTGATGGGAGGTCCACGGGCTGCTCGTGACGCGAGGGTTCGCGGTGCGCATCGTGACGGCGGTGCGTGACATGGGGGTCGGCAAAAGCAGTTGTAGCGGCAGTTGCAACGTTGGCCATTTGCGCGTCCAGACGAGCGTTAATGAGTGCCATTTGCTCGAGGACTAGTGCGAACTCTGTTGAGAGTTGGGGTCAGGGGAATCTGCATGCGTGGCACGAGGGGAGTCGGCCGAGCGAGTTTTTGGTGCCATCACGGCAGACGAAATAGCGAACATGACGATAGGCAACAATAAGAACCGCTAGCCGGACTTGTGCATAACAACGGTTTCAGAGAGACGGCATGATGCCCGCCGACCCCTCGGCATGTAGCCCCGGGGTGTCTCAAAGTACCTTTTCTGTATCCTCCACCCAGTGTGGGGCACAAGTCAAGGCCACGGCTAGGTCAAGTAGAGCGCTGCGGTGGCGGCTTAGTCGCTAAGTAAATGAATATAGTTAAGTAAGCTAGGGCTGTCGTGCACCTTGTGTATGCGTATTCACCCGATAGTGCCCCCCCCTTTTCTAGCTTGGACATGCGTGCACCATGTCCACACACGACGAGTGCGTCAGTGTGGGTGGCTGGCTGTCGTCCTCGAGCAGTTGACTTAGGTAAGGTGGAGGTGGGTTTTAAAGCGTAGTTTATACTGGCCATACCGCCGGCTGCAAGGTGAAACTACTACGTTTATATATGTACTTGCCTTTTGCGGGCGAGTTGGCGATCGCAGCTCGCCGATCTAGGTTGTTGCGCGTGAGTGACGTGAGGCGAGGGCCCATAACCTGTTAAACCGTGCACACACAATTAGTATGAAAGGTAACTAACGCACATGTAGTTAAAGTCACAGTCACGCAAAAGGGACAGTCACAAAGACAACTAGCCCGAGGCGTGGTGTCGGGACAATAGAAGTGTGAGAGCTATAGACTAGCGACAGCTCTGTACCGAATCAAACAGGTTATCGGTATGTCCGATCTAGACATGTACTAATCATATCTAGAATAGCTTACAACAGGTATCTGCAACTAATAACTAGAAGGTCTTACTTACAACAGATGTGCGGCGAGAATTCATGCAACGTCTTTCTGTTGCTCTTCATATGGTACTTTGGGTTCCTATCTCCGTGATGCTTTGCATGAGGGCAGTGCTGATGTCGTGGCATGGTTTCCTCCTCCTCGGGCTTAGGTTTTACTGGTGGTCTCTGCTGCTTTTTCATGTAAGAAAATTCTTCATCCGGACATGTTGTCAAGTACAAGCCGCTTTCGGCCATAATGTTCAAACGATCATAAATCACTCAAATATGGACAAAACTCTTAGATCTAGGTACCGTTGGACTCGTCTTTTCAATGCGCGTCGAACGCACTTACTCCGGAGATAGAACACCCACAAACGTATTTTCTGGGGTTATTTTAATTTCCACATTATTCCGGCAAAGATGATCCGCAGTGCAAAGCAACACCCGTCGAATTCGGCTCACCCGACTCACCTCATGAGGCGATTTGTGCGGGGCTTGTCGATATATGTTTACCAATTCTTCATTCCTACGGATTTCCGAGCTTTATTCCCGACTTGTGCCACGCGTGGGGCGGGTGTGGTTGGCACAAGCACATACCCAAGCATTCCAAACGCTACCGTCAACGTGATGCGTCCTTAATTGCCAAGTTGGACCTCGCCCCTCACCTAAGCCAATCGCCCTCGTATGTTTACAGCGTGCAGAGTTTGTCAAAACCTGCGTCATGTGCGTTTTGCTCGCACGCTTCCCAAAAACATCCCCGTGCTTGCGGCGTGAACTTCCGTGCTCTATTCACACACCCGCAAACCAAACCTCGTGCATTGAACACGGCACTCACGCCTCCAAACCCCCTCCAAAAAGTCCCCAAGAACATGGCTATGTGGAACATGGAGTCATTTGCAGCTTGGTATGAGCAATGCCCAAGCGTGGTGCTCATAAAGACATGTGTAGTCCAGACAATTTCCTGGGAATTTATGGGCTTAATTCGCCAAACTCCACCGACAACACGCGCTTTAAGCTGAGGTCTAACCACCCCGGATGGCGGCTTATTGCTTGCTTCTCGGCTATCCTACAATTAGGTGGTACTCGGGTATCGTCGTGCTTGACGTGGTGATAGGGGAGCGTGTTCTTGACTAGCTTATGTTTAACATAATGCATATCCGGTCTTATGTGGAGGAGTGTAGATCTCGAGATAGTGTTGCAAGTACCATCATGATGATTGTGGCCAAGACGGCGATGTCATAGCTGGGTTGCTAAGCGACAAGCCCCACTGAGTAAAACCACTGAAGGAAGGGACCTTAGAAGGGGTGTAGGTAGAACCGGCTCCGTCTTCAAACCGTATAAACCCCATTCGTGAATTCTAAGAATAGGAATACCTTCTCCCGTAGGAAGCGTCAGAGAACATTTATCCGCATAAGTAAAGCAATTCCAGCATAAAGGGCAAGGCCTTGGCTGAATAGCTTGGAAATCCCGTGGGGAGCATATTGTATGAAATCGGGAGCATAGATGACATCATTTAGAGTCGTTCTAACTTGACGCCCATCCATTGAAGTACATACCTTCATTGTAAGGCTAGGGATCAGCCATCGATGCATCGTCGATAGTATCATCATCACCCGTTGATAGTGCCATCGATGTGATAGGTTGCGACATCGTCATCGACACGATGGTAGTAGTGCTAGTATCGATATCATCAATTATCAAAACAATTGGAAAATATTAATTATCTAAGCCCGATATATCGATATATCGTCCCAAATAGCGATACATCGGCGATGATATCGGCTTAAATTGCCGTCGATGTCAACATCCCAAACTATCAACACCATCAACATCGACAATCCAAGATATCAATACTATCAACATCGACGTTTCAAAATATCATTACCATCAACATCGACAAAATTCACTTGATCCCTAGCCTTACTCCATTGTTGTGCCGTGACCATATACAATTGCATGTACTCCACTAAGTTTGTATCGAGTAGCAGGTGGAAGCTCGACGTAAGTGTGGAATTCATTATGGTTAATATTGATAAATCTGGAAGCTCCCCCTTCGACAATTTGAACTTACAGTTGCAAAGGTGTATTTGCGTGAGTTATGAAGACTGTGGCCACATCCCGAGGTAGGCGAGGCATATCACGGGCTGCAGTCATGAGCCATGTCCCAATATTCATGTCCATGCAATCCGCCGATGAAGTTGATAAATCACATGTGGAAGGTGCTGCCCGTATAATCTTGACAGTTGATGCCCTATAGCCTTGAGCCAACGCTTGTAATATAAGGCTAGGGATCAGCCATCGATGCATCGTCGATAGTATCATCATCACCCGTTGATGGTGCCATCGATGTGATAGGTTGCGACATCGTCATCGACACGATGGCAGTAGTGCTAGTATCGATGCCATCAATTATCAAAACAATTGGAAAATATTGATTATCTAAGCCCGATGTATCGATATATCGTCCCAAATATCGATACATCGGCGATGATATCGGCTTAAATTGCCATCGATGTCAACCTCCCAAACTATCAACACCATCAACATCGACAATCCAAGATATCAATACTATCAACATCGACGTTTCAAAATATCATTACCATCAACATCGACAAAATTCACTTGATCCCTAGCCTTATTGTAATATTGACGATGGAGAACTGAAAATGTTCGTGTTGTTATCTTGCCCAATGATGAACATCCCACGTCATGGGCTACCGTCACTTTGAAGGCCAAACTTCGATTTCTGAGGAAAAGCGGTAATCCTAGGTAGCGTCGTCACGCCATGTAGTCCCTTTCATGTTGAATGTTCCCGCAGCCTTGAGTATGTCCGCCACTTGAAGGGGGTCCTCTTCATGATGCAGTGATCCATATTATCCCATTGTCGACCAAAATACGTCCATAAAACCGAATCCCGTATAGAGAGCAAGCGGGCTCGGCTGGTGCATGTTCGTTGGAAAGAGTCGATAATGTTTTAGGTAGGTATGCCAACATTGGTTCCGTGATATGATAGGAATGGGTCTCCTCTTGCGGCACATGGAAGATCATGGGTGGAAATTCCTATCCTGAGCTTGGAAAGGATGTGTCACATAATAAAAACGCATATCTAAAACACATGTCACATGTGTAATGTTCGCAAAGTACAAGTCCTCGTTATCCACATAGCCTACCGGTTGTCAAGCAAAAACACTACTCTTTAAGCTGAGAGAGTCGATCGTTGATGACTGTCTTCTTGTGGTTTGCTCGTGTTCCCATTGGTATTCCTCGTGGTTGTCTAAGTTGTAGGCCCATGCCGCGTCACTAGAATTGGATCTTATGAGGTCTAGCCATCAATAGGTATGAGTCGCCAACATTTGGATTGGTTGTGATTGGATCTACCACAAAGTCTACACGGATTTCTCCTAGTGTAGGTTTTATCTGGATGTTTGGCATGTCGTGGTTCTTATGAGACCACAAATGCCATGACAAGAGGAGAAATCTCGATAGGGTTGTCACTTTCAGGAGCGGGATCGTCAAGAATAAGTTCATGGGTTTCCCATGGGTCATCCGGATGCGTTCGCTAGTGGCGCTTGAGGAAGATTCGGAGGCAGGGATAAGCCGTTGCATCAATAGGTGGCAAGATATGATGATCGACAAATGCTTGATCATTGTACCCTCTGCTCATGCGAAGGAGTGTACGCCATGCCGCATCCTTGATCTTGATGAACTCGATGATGTGTTGAGATTGTAATTGCTTAGACATAAGGACTGTGCCAGCGAGACACGCCGCACGGTTTTCTTCCAATTTGATCCAAGATATAACGTTACGCCGCCATGCCAAAGTCCCATGGAGTGTCTCGTAGGTTGTGTCATCATCCACCACGTTGATGGGTAGCTCGATCTCCGTGTAGGCGGCCTTGCATTGCCGAACACTATTGATACGCATTGAAGCAGATTACGGTGGTTGCCCAATGCTCCTTTTCCATACAGAGGTGCATCAAATGTATCAGAACGCTTTAAGTCCTTGAAGGACTGCACCCAAGTTATCATATCTGACCATGTTGTTTCTTCTGGTAGCTTGGGGGTCTGGTTAGCATCAATTACTTTCCGAGAAGTTCGGGCTTGGATGATAATTTGTTCCATGAGAGCTGATATTAAGGATTCTTGTTTGTCGGCCTTTGAAGGGGAAGAAGGGCGGGACGACATTGGAGTTGCTTGTGGTAATGTCAGGGGTTAGTTTTATTTCAAACAAATGTTTAGAAATGAAGGAAAGAAAAGAAAATAGTTGAAAATTGTCGATGTCGATGATAAAATTCCGTCATCGGCTATCGATAGAAAATATCGAGAAGTACCACTGCTAACTTCACGATTCAACAAGTGAAAAGGTTTCTGTCTACGAAATGAAAATCGCGCGCGAGTAGTGTTGATGGGTCGAGAGAATTATCTCGAGGTACTATTGGTACTGACATTTGTTTGCGGCCGCATTGAGCAATATTGAAAGATGGAGATTAATTATTTGTCTCTTGCGATCGTTTTTGGTGAAGTTATTTTATGAGCAAGAGAAATTTGAAAATATGGGACTGGAGAATTTGTTGAACCTTCCCTTTGTTGTTTACCTTTGTTGTCGATCAGCAAACTGTTCTGTGTTGGTTTTGGAAGTCTAACAAAGCTAAAAGTACATTGATGATGTTTGACAAGTTAGATGAGTTACTTCGTGTGAGGGCCCATAACCTATTCAAGGTGCAAGGTTACTCATGCTGAAAGGTGAGAATTAGAAAGTGAATAGTTACGAGAGTCACTATGAGTGAGTGTAAATAGTGTCTCGTGTTGAGGCATAGTCCTTCTACTGCTGTCGAGTTGTTGGCTTTGCTATACAGTGCTTCTATGGCTGACAGTTATGATGTTGGTGATGACTCACAACTGATAGATGAGATTCATAATGTGTGTTATACGGGTCTGATGTACCCGTAATGATATTGATACTGACATGATACATACTAAGCAGTACCTGTACGATATGGCATTGTGTACACATGGATGTAAATACATCAACATTCTGCAAACCGCAATACGCGCCTTTCGCAAACGCAGGACGAGTCGTAGGACGAGATAAATCGCTAACCTGTACAAAAACGTACAAAAGCAATTTCGGCCTACGTACTTTTACTCTCCCGTCCGTACCATTCCGTCCTATGCTTGAGTCGCAGGATAGGATGAAATCGGCCAAAATCGGCTATCTGGTCCTACGGGCGTAGGACGGAAACTAGTATATTATATCTTAACTTCTTGAACCTTCCGTTGGAACCTCCCGCAAGATGCTCGCTCGAGTTTCCTGTTAGAGGTCATCGCGCGTGCTGTCACTTGGGTGTCGAAAGGCAAAGGTAGCACAATGGCGGACTCGCCTAATTTTGGGATACTCGGTAGGCTTGGGAACGCAATGAGGCTTCGTTTAGGCGGTGGACGCAGCTTGGAGCTGGAAAGTGAAGAGCGAAGCGAGAGTAATGGCGGGGGTAGAGAGACCACCACCCCGAACAACAACCCCCGGGCCTCCCATGCGAGCATCGTGAGTGACTCCAGCAACACCCCAACCCCGAAGTCTCATGCAACCGCAGATGTGGCGGAGGTAGGAGGAGTAGAGGGTGTCGGCGCGGCAACCCGTGCACTAACATGTGCACGCCAGGCGGCGGCGAATCCGCCTAACGGGGAAGCGCTTGATTCCGTCGATGTTGTCGGTTTAGGCTTAAAACTGGTGCAGACCGTGCTTGTCCCGCGCGATTCCCATGTAACCAAACACCATACGATCATAGATGAGAAAAATGGCGTGGCTTCGGCTTATCTGGGCGATTCACGCTGTAGTAACATCATGTGGTGCTCAAAGCGTCTTCCCCTAGCGTCGCTCCCTCGCGTCCATCGGGCTATTATCGAGACCTTGGGTGCAAATTGGCACGACGCCTCGAGTGGATGGGTGTTGGACGGAGTGGACTACAAGATAAAGCTAGCGTGGTTTAATGTTGTAAAAGACCGCGTAATTATATGTATTCCCCTTCCGAGAGGCTCTGCGATATCAGACAAGCAGATGCGTATACAAGCACGCACATACATAAGAAACAAACACACACACACACACACATACACACACACACACACACACACACACACACACACACACACACACACACACACACACACACACACACACACACACATTCACAAGCAGATGCGTATACAAGAACGCACAGACACAAACAGACACACACACACACACACACACACACAAACACACATGCAGACACATGTACTCACACACACTCACACGCACACAGACACACGCACATGCAGACACAGACACAAACATGCACATGCACAAGCAGATGCGTATACAAGCACGCACAGAGACACAAAGAAACACACACACACACACGCACACACACATGCAGACACACACACACACACACACATGCACAAGCAGATGCGTATACAAGCCCGCACAGACACAAAACAGACAGACAGACAGACACACACACACAAACACACATGCAGACACATACACTCACACACACTCACACGCACACAGACACACGCACATGCTGATATAGACACACATAGACACACACACACATGCACATGCACAAGCAGATGCGTATACAAGCACGCACAGACACAAAACACACACACACACACACACACACAAACACACATGCAGACACATACACTCACACACACTCACACGCACACAGACCAACGCACATGCAGACATAGACACACATAGACACACACACACATGCACATGCACAAGCAGATGCGTATACAAGCACGCACAGAGACACAAAGAAACACACACACACACACACACACACACACACACACACACACACACACATGCACAAGCAGATGCGTATACAAGCACGCACAGACACAAACAGACAGACACACACACACACACAAACACACATGCAGACACATGTACTCACACACACTCACACGCACACAGACACACACACATGCAGACACAGACACAAATATGCACATGCACAAGCAGATGCGTATACAAGCACGCACAGAGACACAAAGAAACACACACACGCACACACATGCAGACACAGACACACACACACACACACACACACACACACACACACACATGCACAAGCAGATGCGTATACAAGCACGCACAGACACAAAACAGACAGACACACACACACACACACATGCAGACACATACACTCACACACACTCACACGCACACAGACACACGCACATGCTGACATAGACACACATAGACACACACACATGCACATGCACAAGCAGATGCGTATACAAGCACGCACAGACACAAAACACACACACACACACACACACACACACACACACACACACACACACACACGCAAACACACATGCAGACACATACACTCACACACACTCACACGCACACAGACACACGCACATGCTGACATAGACACACATAGACACACACACATGCACATGCACAAGCAGATGCGTATACAAGCACGCACAGACACAAAACACACACACACACACACATGCAGACACATACACTCACACACACTCACACGCACACAGACCAACGCACATGCAGACATAGACACACATAGACACACACACACATGCACATGCACAAGCAGATGCGTATACAAGCACGCACAGAGACACAAAGAAACACACACACACACACACACACAGACACACACACACACACACACACACACACACACACACACACACACACACACACACACACACACACACGCACACACACACACACATGCAGACACAGACACACACACACACACACACACATGCACAAGCAGATGCGTATACAAGCACGCACAGAGACACAAAGAAACACACACACACACACAAGCAGACACACACACACATACACACACATATATTCACACAATGCATGCATGCATGCATACACACATCTACGCAATGGCATGTAGTGGGGTTCTTGTTTACATATCTTCTCAAATTTGCAATAATGTAGGTACTCTTGAACATAGGGAGGGGTGTATCAAAGAATGAACTCGTTGCATTTCCACGCAGGCGAGTTCTACAGTTTGCAAGGAAAGTGGCACATGTGTAGAAATCATGGACTCTAGAATTGCCGATCTTCATGTAATCCACAACATTGACGACGGGGAAGTTTTGCTTGATGTACCCATACGCCCATTCCACAGAAGTTCCTACCTGAACATGCATCGATTTTTTGTGCGACAGTGCATGTCACTCATCCCAAGCGAATTGTGCAACACCCAAAATCTTCCTCGCAAACTATTGAAATGGACTCGATAAGTGTCGGCGGGAAACTCTGGAGGGACCATGTGTTGCTCGGTAAGCGAAACGCTTGACTCCGCCTCCCTGACATCTTTGCCATGTTTAAGTCGGACATAGCCCAATTCATAGATGCATTCTCGACTTCCTCAAGTGGGTCCGATGGTTTCTAGCACGACAACGTGAGCAATGCGGCTCGGAAGAATCGCTTCACACGTTTGGCTTCGCGCTTTTGGAGCAGCGACCCGACACTCCGCCTGCTCCATAGTGGCTTAACTTGAAACCACGATGCGACCATTGGAAAATATCACGACTATAGGAGGATGAAACTCGGGCTCGAGTCCCTGCGACGTGTTGTGACGAAGAACCAAAACTGCCCTTCTCCGGCCGCCATCACGCGTGCGCGACTTGCTCTGGCCTGTACCCGTGAGCGTTATTTATGATCTCGTCCTGCACCCAAATCTCGTCCTACAAGTGCGAAATACAGGTATTTTGACAGCGTGGGAGGGGATGAAATTTAACGGTTTTAGTACGTTTTTGTACAGGTTAGCGGAATTTCATCTCGTCCTGCGTTTGCGAAAGGACGAAATGCAGGACGAGATGGCATTGATTCTCACATGCGTGAATTACCGGAAGGATTGAGAGCACGTGATGAGAGGATACGACCACGAACACCACAGCAATTGCATCCCACCAACGACTGCTGGCGGACTTGGGGATAACGACTAATATAAAGCTCCACCTGGGAAGGAAAAATGTCCGGAGTTGGAAACGATGGAGAAAGTAACGGCAGCGTCAATTGACGCCAACCACGCAAAAACGTAACTTGTCAAAAGACGGAATTGCGACGGCAGCCGCCAAGAGAAAGTGCGTCACGCACATGTCACGAAACAACTTGTGAAAAGCGCGAAACAATGAATAGCATGTCGTCAAGTGACCGCTCCTCAGTCGCGTGCCTTTCAGATTCTACCGCCCAAGAGCACAGAACTTCATCTTCACATCTTCGTATTGCACATTGACACGGCGACGAACAGTCCGGAGCAGAAACCCTAAAACCCACATTTTTTTGTAAAAATGCAACGAACCCCCCCCCCCCCCCCCCCCCCCCCCCCCCCCCCGCGTACACATAAAATTCGATACACATATAAACGACGATGCGGGGTCACGATACTCAAGGGACCGACGGCGAAGGCAGGCGACAGGGGCAGTGCAGGGGAGGGTGGGGGGGGAGAGGTAGAAGGGGTGTTATTACATCCATCGCGCCGGGTCGAGCGAGACGCGCGCATGATTGGTGGAGGAAAATCGGGTGGCCGTAAAGTACACTCTGGCCAAGTTCAGCTCGACAAAGTGGAGGGGCCTTTTCTACACCACCAGCACTTTACTCTTGAGCTCCTCCTTGCCCAGCAGCTGCAGCGCCGTGGCGGAGAGGTGGCCCGACGTGAGGCCCGCCTCCAGTAGCTGATCGTTGTGCGAGCCGTGCTCGATCCAGCGGTCGGGGAGCGTCATGGGGCGGAACTTGAGCTTGCCGTCCAGAAGACCGTGCAGCGCCATGTACTGTAGCACCACAAACACAAACACATTTAAACCCTAAATACAAGAACCCTAATTCCACACGTATTTCATCGCAAAAAAACGAGACAATAAAAATTACGAACTTGCATTGCAAACAAAAGATGCAGTGCTGACAAAGCCCATACATTATTTAACATGAGTTGTTGAGAAAACCCACACTTTCCAAAACATCATGAAAGAACGTCAGCGGTGGGAGACAGGAGGCGGTGGGCCGCGTTATCAAGGTAAATTTGCGTTATTTTATGAGATACCATTTGCTTCCCCTCATTTGTCCCCCACATTTGCTTTCCCTGACCATGCCGCGAGCTCATGATTTAAAAAATATACTCATGGAGGGTATGCACGTGGCGCTCAACGGCCTACCTATGGTGGTTTAGAGTGAATAAAACAATAACAAAAATCAACTCATCTTCATAGATTCGTGCAACACTGACCGCCGCGCATGTCACTCACCCACCGCAATTAAATAATTGCACATACACACATACGCACACACACACACACACACACACACACACACAGGTTCACAATAAAACAATAAAAAAACCAAATGAGGGGCACTACAACAAACAAAAAATATTGGGCATTAACATAATCTTTACATTACAACCCCTGAATATACGCGCATTAGGGTTAGGAATAGATGGCATTATTGGGTACGCCCTGAGAGACAGCAGCAGACTTTTCGGTACTTGTTCTTAAAAATAGAATTTCAAAATTTTAAGTGCATTTGTCGAACTGTGTAGGAGAATAGAATGTCCGTTCGCGCGACCATCTGTGGCAGCGAGAATGCAGAGAAATGGGTGATGGGGGTGAAAGGGGGAAGCGCGTAGGCAGTGGTGGGGCAGCGGACCTGCATGACGTGCGCTGCAAATCCACCGATAGCGCCCTCCTCCACCGTAATCATGACGGGGTGGTTGGCTGCCAGCTGCTTTATGAGTTGCGTGTCCAGCGGCTTGCAGAAGCGCGCATCCGCGACGGTCGCCGACACGCCTAGCTCCTCCAGCTGCGCGGCGGCAGTCATCGCCGTCTGCACGGTGGAGCCGTAGCAAAGGAAGGCGAGGTCGCTGCCCTGCCGGCGCACCACCCCTTTGCCCACCTCCAGCGGAGTCCCCTTCAGGTCGGCGCTGATGCCCTCCGCGGCGAGGTCCACACC
>JAPMLY010000644.1:0-75000 GCA_026401115.1 Tetraselmis chui
GAGCGGAGGCCCAAGAAGTCACACGCTATGGCACAACGAAGGAAGCACGGGGCACTTCCTTGGAACTTTGGAGGGCGCTTGCGCCGGTGAATGAAGTTGACGCGGTTAAGGGTGTTGAGCAGCATTAGATAATATGATAATCAAATTGCTACTCAACATTCCAAATATGTTGTACAAGTGTTGCAGCGATATGACTACTATGGCTAAGCATATCTAGATGATAAGCTAATCAACTATATGAGGAGTCGCCCAGACATCCGCTTCATTCCCTTTGCAGTCACGGAATTTGGTACTCTCGGCGGCCACGCCACGGCTTTCTTGGCGGAGCTAGCCAAGCAGGCAGCCGCATCTAAAGGGATGCATGTGGACAAGTTGTTGGCCTCTTGGCGTCGAAAGGTTTCTCTCGCCGTCCATGTTGCTCACGCGGACAATGTCTTGCGCGATTTGTCCGCCGTCGCGGACGGCGTGGAGGCCGTTTCTTCCTCGGTTGGGATGCCTTCTCCTGCCACGGCGCTCTTCACCCCGCGCCATGGGCCGCAAGCGTCCCCGTGCTTCCTCGAGTTGCGCGTGGGGCGCCGCTTGTCGCCTCCACGTGTTGCATTCTCGGCGTTGCCTAGGAGTTTTCTTAGTTTAATTTGCGAGGCTTGTGCACTATGTAGTGCTTTATTTTGTCGTGCTTTAGATTCCGTGATCCCCTTGTCACTCTTGCCCTTTTGTTTCCCCTCCCATTTTCCCTGTCCGTGCTCACGTTGTTCTTCTTGTAATCCGACAACTATATGGTAGATATGGGTGCTGATAGTGGCAGGATGATGCGGGTTGGCTATGATTTGATGGCTCAAAAGAGTGGTTGGCGTGTGTTCACCTTGTGGTGGATACATGCTTATGATAAATACGCTCATAGTGTATTGTGATAGACATGGATGAGGCAGCTCTCAAGGAAAAAATACAAACCGTGTCATGTAGAGTGTGTAAGCATTCTTTACTGCCCCCGTAACTTTAAGAGGGCATGTAGGAGGTGTCGGGGGTGCTCTCTAGTCCGGCCCACAATCCACTGAAATCTGTGTCGGCGTGGTGTTTGTCGTGCCAAAAGCCGTAGACCGGGGAAAAAGGTACCCGTATGGTACTTCGTGACTACAAGGTAATCAGTGGGAACCATCAATAAAGAAGGGGGGGTTGACAATACAACCTAACTAAGCCTTGTTGAGTCGGAAAATTAACATACAACAACATCAACGTAGCCACCAAGCCCCCGAAAATGACGGAACGGAGCCGAGGTAAACCGACAAACAAAGTCCTTCACGCAGACGCAAGATTAAGTGCTTAGGTTAAGATTCGAATAGTTGCTCAAGCAACCAACCCCTCGCAGCGGTGAGCATCTACCAGAATTGCCGACTGATCACCGAGTTCAACGGCAATACGGGCAATAACCGGCCCCCATCCTCAAGATGAAAGGGGTTATAGTCAGGGGCGGGCTGAACGCATGGCAACTGGCCTAGTCTGATGCACGAAAGTCCGCTACAAGCTTCGCATGATGGGCAAAAGCGCATCTACCGCAAGGCTGCCAAGAGCGGAAATGGAACACATCATGAGTTCGTGCGAGCTTTAGTGACCGTAACATCCGCAACTAGGTGCTTCTGCGGGGATTGAAAATCCAACTAGACCACAAGAGGGAGTACCACCGATGCAAAACACAGTTTTCGGAGTACAGCACAAGAAAAAATCGATGTATGAAGTCGAGCCGCACCAAAAGCATGATGCGCATGAAGTCTCAACCTTTAGTATTTTCCAACTGCTCGTTGGTCCCTCTTTTTACATTTTCAGCCGGATTTTCCATGACCACCAAATACAACACTGCCGGATAAGGGTTTCACGTACCATCTCCCGAAGACTTGCCGTCCGCCTGCACAAGGACCGTGTCACAACCTCCAGTCCGACACAACAGCCCCGAAATTTCAAGTTTCTAGTACTTATACGGTTTTGGGTACATAATTGTATTGACTACCTTCTATACTTGCGCATGGATTGCTAAGCAATTCGCCCATCATTTGACCTTCAACGCATTGCTTAGGGTTGAAGGCATGTCGCTACGAGATGACAATCACGAACAATTTGCGACAATATTTTCCTCGCCGCGCGCATATGGTGATTTGAAGTTTATGTTCGTGATAGAGAGAGTTTTTCGTAGCTCTACCTCGATCGGTTCCTCTCATAAGGCTTTTATGTGTCGATGTGTATTGGGAATTCAATCAACGCCTTTCTGTGGTTATTCGTGGCATCTTGGGTTCTTTTTTTGAGATGCTATGTAGGAGGACATTGCTGATGTTGTTGCACGCCTTCCTGCTCCGCGTGCTTAGGTCGATGCGTGCTTTCCGGCTCTTGCTTGGTAGCTTCCACAGCTTTTCTCATTTGGTTATTTAAACGACAATTTCTGGTCATATTGGTAATATAGAGGTTTGAATTACATGGCTAGAATTACGCAGTAACATGTGTTACCTCCGACGGTACATCTCCCCTAACGGTTCAAGCGCCCACGCGCGCACGGACAGTAAAATGTCCGCATACTATATGACGCACTAGCAGCGACTGTGTGTGCACCTTCTTCCTTCTTCGAGAGCTATCGCTCACGCAAACGGCATCGTGGCTCTTGCTAGCCACGCAAGGTGTTGATCACTTGAATCTCCTACACGACGCACGAAAACAAACTCTGTTGTAAGTAATACCGCATACGTATTAGTTGCAGATAGCTACTGTAAGCTACTCTAGATATGATTAGTACATGTCTAGATCGGACATACCGATAAACTGTTTGACTCGGTACAGAGCTGTCGCTAGGCTACAGCTCTAACACTTCTGTTGTCCCGACACCACGCATGTAGGCTGGTTGTCGCCGTAACTGTTCCGTTTGCGGGACTGTGAATGTAACTACGTTTGCGTAAGTTATCTTCCACACTAACTGTGTTTGCATGGTTCAATAGGTTATGGGCCCCCGCCTCACGTCACTCACGCGCGACAACCTGGTTCGGCGAGCTGCGATCGACAGCTCTCCCGCAGAAGGCAAGTTTCTATAGACAACTAGTACTTTCAACTTGTAGTCGGCGGTATCGCCAGTATAAACTGCGATTTAAAACCCGCCACCACCCCTCTTAAGTCAGCCACTCGACGGCGATAGCCAGCCACCCACACCGACGCACTCGTCGTGTGTGGACATGGTGCACACAGGTCCAAGCTAGAGAACGGGGGGGCGCACCATCGGGTGAATACGCATCCACAGGTTGCACGCCAGCCGTAGCTTACCTTTTTTATTTTTATATCATCTTAACGACTCAGCCGCCAGCGCAGCGCTCCACCTGTCCTGGCCTTAGCCTCGACTTGTGCCCCACACTGGGTGGAGGATACATAGAAGGTGCTCTGAGACACCCCGGGGCTACATGCCGAGGGGTCGGCGGGCATCAGGCCGTCTCTTTGAAACCGCTGTTAGGCACGAGTCCGGCTAGCGGTTTTTACCGCTGCCTGTTTTTTATTCAGCTCTTTCTTTTTCGCCCTCTGTCGAAATGGCGCCGAAAACTCCGCCTGTTTCACCTCCTGATTCCCCTGACCCAGGCTCTCAGCAGAGCAATCTCGATACCTCCCAGGGTATTCTCGCGCTGCTCCTTGAGCAAATGACGCGCCTTGAAGCGTACCTCGACTCGCGGTCGGCCGCCATTGCTGCTCTTCCTGCTGCGGGTGCTAATCCGCACCCCCCTGTCGCTCAGCGCCGCCACGATGCTCAACTCGGACACTTTCGGGACAGCCACGACGTGCACACCCTCCCCCTGCTTGTGCATCCCCAACCTGCCTACGCCCCACCGGACGCACAGTCGGCCTTGTCTGCTGCTACCCCTGCAGCTCCTGTTGGCGACCCCGCCGTCGCACAGCGCCGTCCCGATGCGCACCGCGAGCCCTCGCGTTCCGAGCTCATGGTTGAACACCTCCAACCACCCCCCCAATACCCCCCCGCTGATTCTGCCCTACACCTACACCGCGACCCCTCGCGTCACGACATCGCGGTTGAACAACTCCCGCCACCCCGCCCCTACCCCCCCCGCTGGATATGCCCTTCACCACCCCATACCTCTCATCCCGGAGGCGCCCTCTCACGGCGTCCCCCCCTCCCGTGACCACCCGCATCCGTACGCCCCGCCGCCTTCCATGGCCGGCCGCTCTCCCTTTCCCGGTCGCCCACCTCTTCTCTTCCATGGACAGCATTCTTCCCCAGCCCAGCGTGGCGACCACACCCCCCGTGGCCGTCGTCGCCCCACCATTGACCCCATAGTCATCGGCCGACCGACACACGCAACACCCGACTTTGACCCAGACGTCCACCCCAATCTCTTGGGCAGCCCCCACTACGCCCCCGTCTGCACGCGCCCCGATGTCTCCACGGTCTTGCGCATCCTTGGCTCCGCCCAAGCCTCACCCACGGAGGCACATTGGCACGCTCTGCAAAAGGTCCTCCGCTACCTTCATAGCACCATCGACATGCGCCTGACGTTGGGGGGGGGCCTGGACCACAGCCTCCAACTCACAGGCTTTGCCGACGCTGACATGCTCACCAAACTCCTCCCATGACATGCACTAGCAAGACACCGAAGTGCGATCCTTGGAGGACAAGACCCAATGCAACGCTTCATCCCGTAGCTACCTGCAGGGGGAGTGTTGTAAGTAATACCGCATACGTATTAGTTGCAGATAGCTACTGTAAGCTACTCTAGATGTGATTAGTACATGTCTAGATCGAACATACCGATAAACTGTTTGACTCGGTACAGAGCTGTCGCTAGGCTACATATCTAACACTTCTGTTGTCCCGACACCACGCATGTAGGCTGGTTGTCGCCGTAACTGTTCCGTTTGCGGGACTGTGACTGTAACTACGTTTGCGTAAGTTATCTTCCACACTAATTGTGTTTGCATGGTTCAATACACTCCCTTAGTTTAGATGGTAGACCTCATGGTACTGCCAACCGACCTCTACCCCGTTGCGCCTCGTGACGCGCCGGAGCAGCAGCCAGACCAGCTACAATTGCTGAAAAATAATGTACAACAATTAGCAGCCCATGTCGAAACTCGGTCCATCGCAACCCCGCCAACAAATGGCAGCTTCAGCCAACCCCACAGCCGATTTCGACAGAGCTGCGGGTGGACGACGCGAGCACGACGCTCTACCAGTTGATAGTAAAGACAACCCTCTAGAGTACGTCGTCCCTAGAGAGTGGACAGACTTTGCGTCCCGAACGTTCGCGGAATGCCTGCCCCCCCTGCGGCACAACAGCCCCGTGCCTGTGGAACCCTCGACACGACGAGGCCGACAAGTTTTTTACGGACAACGCGAGAATCTCCTCCCGCGACGAGTATCGACACATGCTATGCTATGGTGTATTTACGGCCGCCGCTAACTCGGCACTCGAAACTGCTATGGACATGATTCGCACGGTCACCTCTACCCCCGATGAGACAGCCTACGCCTACTCACTCATTGACGTAGCGCTACGTACACATCAAGCTGTGGCCTCAGCGGGGGAAGCGTGACTCACATGCATCATGCGCTTCTAGGCGAATAAGATCCTCACCGGCGAAGAACGAGTCGCCTAGCAGCTGGTCTACACACGCTCCTTCGACACCATCGCCTCCGACCGTGGAGGCAACGTCGCCGACGGAAACCTGTCAACCCTGGAAGACAAACGACTCGAAGTCATCATCACCGCAGCTGCAAAGGCGCAAGCAACTGCCCAGTTCAAGGCCGACAAGCCTCGACAAGACAGACCGGACAAGCCGAACGACAAGCCGGATAAGTCGGACAAACACAATGCCAGGCCTAAGGACCGCACGGGAGGCTGCCCCCTCCCCGCTACCGACAAGGCACACAAGAAGACCGAGGCCGACAAGGAGGACTTACGGGGTGACCCGCCGCGCCGATTCATGCACACCAGACTCAAACTACATGCGTCATTGCGTGCGGCGAATCTGGCAAGCATGGAAAGATATCGGCGCGAGCGGTCAAGTCTTGAAGTGGATCCGGGAGGGCGTTACGATTCCCTTCCTAAACAATCGACCCCCACCCCCGTTCAACCAAGGCGTCTCCCTCCTAGACGCTACCCCCGAGCAACTCACCTTCGTCGAGGCCGAACTCGCGCGCTTCGTGGAGACGGGAGCCTTGGAGCCCACCGCTTGCAGCAAACACGGATCCATATTTTACTTAGTCGCCAAGCCCGGCAATAATCAGTGGCGGTTTATCTTCGACCTATGACACATGAGCATCTTCTTCGTCAGAAAACGACAACGGATGGTGTCTTTGCTAGGCGTTCGGCATCTAACAAGGAAGGGCGACTACATGTTTTCCTTCGACTTGAAGGACGGGTTCTACGCGCTGGGCATCGTGCTAGAGCAACGCGACTTCTTAACAGTAAACGTTCGCGGCCAACTGTACCGGCTAGTTGGCCTACCAATGGGTTTGTCGCTCAGCCCCTTCCACTTCTGCGCGTTTACGGACACATTCGTGCGACACCTACGCCAACCCGACCCCGGTGGGTTTACGACACACCAAGGGAGGCCTACCCAACCCGACGGCGACATGCCGAGCAAGCGCTTCGTCCGACACACGCGTTGGCGCGGAGCAAAGATCTTACCTTACGTCGACGACTTCCTCCTATTCGCAGCCACCCGAGCACTCGCTTTGACTCTCCGTCAGCGCGTCGACCGCCTCCTCACCAGTCTCGGCTTTCTCCGCCACCCCTCCAAGGGTTTCTGGGAACCGACACAGTACGGCCACCACCTGGGCATCGACATCGAAACAACAACATGTTACTTCTTCGCACCAACAACATAACTTCAGAAGTTCGCCAAGCAAGCCCGGCAGCTACTGCAACGTGCTTCACGAGCAAGGAGATGGCTCGTGTCAAGGAACTCTAGTCATTCACATGTCAGGCGCGGTACTATTTTCTCGCTATCCCGGCTGCAAGATTCTTTCTGCGCGAATTGCACTCCGTACTCGGTGACAAGTGTCCGCCTCACCCCTCAGCTCCGTCGCGACCTGCAGTGGTGGATCCAGGTGCCCAACCACGCAAATAGCAAGAACATCCACCGCCCGGTCGAGCCAGCCTACATACACTGCGACAGTTCGGGGTATGGTTGGGGAGCAGTACTAAACGGCAGACTCGAAGCACGCGGCTTCTGGGGTCCATAGGACCAACACCGGCACATTACATGGAAAGAACTGAAGGCCTTCTGTCTGGCCGTCCTCAACTTCTTGCCACATCTCGCTAGCCGTAACATCCTCCTCCACGAAGACAACCAGGCGGTCTGCCGCGTCCTGGCCGGCGTGACTTCCCGCTCCCCGGAAATGATGAACAAACTACGCCGACTCTAGTACCTGTTGGACACCAACAACATTCACATCAGAACCCGGTACACCAGGTCCGCGGCGAACACGTGGGCAGACAAGCTCAGCCGCCACCTCAACAACGACAACTGGCAGCTAGACCCCTCGGTGTTTCACGATATGGACGCTCAATTCGGCCCCCACACGATCAACCGCTTTGCTTCGGCGCTCGACACGATATTTCCCCGTTACAACGCAAACTGGCTAGACTCGTCGTGCAAAGCGGTGGACTCCCTTCACCTCGCCGATACGTACTTGCGAGAAGAAAACAACTGGTGCAACCCTCCATGGCCACTGCTACCCGACCTCGCCCAAAAGCTACAGCAGAGCGGCGCAGCAGCCGCATGGGTCGGCCCCGGTTGGCAACGAAAAGCGTGGCACCATGCACTTACAAATTTGGCGCGCCACGAGACGGTCTTGCCGGCCCGCCCGCATGTGTTCCGTCCCGGGACGCGGCACGGACGAGGTACAATCGGCAAGCCTCACTGGCCCGTCACTTTCTTCCGGATTCGCTTCCGGCCTGGTTGTACCTCCGCCGGGGCGCAGTCACTCCTACCCTTACCATGTTCAACACATGACAAATCATACCAACAATTCAGACTTACCCCACCCGAGCACCAAAAGTACGATACAAGATCGAGGTGGCCGGCTGCAACAGCCCACGGGCCGCCTCGATTTGCCCCTACACGCAACGCCTATTGGGCACAAACAGCCTTGGAGCGAAAACTCTCGAGTTATTGACCGCCGCTTGGACGAAAAGCACGTCAGACACGTACAAAAGCCCGATCAAACCACACTTCCACTTCTGCGAGGAACAAAGCCTACCACCGCTAGCCGCGACAGCCGCTACCATGGCCCGCTATATCGCATGGATCGGGGAACGTGGCACCATCAAGGCAACTAGTCTGCAGCCGCACCTCTTTGCAATGAACGGTTTCTTCAAGGACCACGGCGCCGAAACAGTCGCACAAGGCGACTTAGTAGCCAAAGTCCGGCGGGGTCTCGCAGCGTCCTAAGTATCTCTCCACCCCAGCCGCACACGCATGTACCTGCGTGCCCGGATTTTCGTCTCATCGCTACGCCTCGCCAAGGACCTACGCACGCAGCTGAAAGACACTTGGACTCAAGCCTAGTCGGACCTCATTCTACTTTTTAGAGCGTGTCTGGCGACGGTGCTCTTGTCCACATTTTTTTGTCGCGGGGGAGCATGAGTTGAGTGCCGGTCTGGAGACGTGTTGTGTACTCCAACCGGTGGAATCCTCCTCTACCACGGAACGAGAAAAAGTCAACGTGGTACTTCCACGGAGCGCAAACTCCTATGTGAACTACCGGACTCGGCCCACCCTGACATAGCGGGACTACTAGGGTACTTCGACGCTGCCCGTACCAAGTTCTCCGCCGGACAAATTCCGGACAGGCGGTGGGCCATTAGTCTATACAAACCTACGACAAACTGGATTGCGGACACCCTGGCAGCATGGCTACAACGGGTACTACGTGCAGTACACGAACAACCTCCGGACGGTTTCGCGTGGACTTCGCACTCCTTACGAAAGGGTGCAACTACTGCAGCGTACAATATCGGTACCCCGATGCAAAAGATCAAGTTCTTCAGCGGTTGGGCGCGAGAATCGGACGTAGTCCTCGGCTACATCGACCCAACGGTACTCCCGAGCCCGGTAGCTTGGCAACTATTTGGTTGGATGACCCCTGGCGGAGCCCCACCCAACGTCACACGCATGTCGGCGACAGATGGCATGAGTGAGCCCCAACACATCTTAAATGGTCGTATTGGTAATATAGAGGTTTGAATTACATGGCTAGAATTACGCAGTAACATGCGTTACCTCCGACGGTACATCTCCTCTAACGGTTCAAGCGCCCACGCGCGCACGGACAGTAAAATGTCCGCACACTATATGACGCACTAGCAACGATTGTGTGTCCACCTTCTGCCTTTTGCGAGAGCTATCGCTCACGCAACCCACCCACCCGATTCCCTCTCACATTGCGTGTAGGGTGGCCCAAGGGCCACCAATACCAAATTCTGTAAGTGATCCACATCTTTGGCATAACTGAGCCCCAACACAGCTTAAAATACAGCATAGGCCACCAAGCAAGGAGAAGAAAGGAGGGAAGAACCAAAGCCCGAGGAACAGGAGCCCTGAAAAGCATCGCGGAGACAGGAGCCCAAAGTACAATGAAGAGCAACAAAAATACGTTGCATGAATTCTCGCCGCTGGTTATTTCAAATTATCAGTCGACTTACAGGTACAGATTTGAAATTTGATATTATCAGTATATGTACCCGTATTATATCATTTTATCATCATCACTATTTTAGGATCAATATTATTTTTATTGTCGTATTGCTATCATTATTGCTACAGGTATTGATCTGCGACGATGGCGAGTGCCCTCGGGCCGGGCGGCCGTGACGTCTTGACCGGCTCCGGACTTGGCCGCCGAATAAACGTCGGTCCGTCGAGCGCCGCCCAGCCGGGAGCATGACCCATGCTGATGTGTTTAAGATTTATTTAAAACTTATACTCTCATCAGTCGTGCTTGCAAGCTAACGACCGCAGAGGGTGCCGGCGAACGCTTTTACCTGCCAGTCCCACATCCCGGGGGCGCCAAAAAAAACAAAAAAGCACGTCGGTCCGTGAGACTCGTCGCACACACTCCTCACGACCTCCTCAGGTAGTCTCTGAGCTGAAATGGTGCTGGGGAAGCGTCAGCGGCGAAAAGGGATACTCCGTGTGTCAGTATGTCAGCACACCGCCAGTAGCGACGACCCTGACTACGTGGCAGGCGGCGGGGGCAGCTCATCAAACCACAACGACGGGGAAGTGAGCGACGACGGTGCAGAGTCGCGACGTGAGTAGTAAATGGATATCAACAGTTTATGTCGAACCTCAGCTCATTTAGCTCACGGAACACTGGCGCTACGATTGGGTTGCTCCGCCTCCAATTTCAGTTGTGCTGTTTGTGTGCGTCACAGGTGTTACTGGCGTGGGGCTTGCTACTCGTGGAAGGGCAAATGGTGCAGCGTCTCGGCCTGCTCCTCGACGAGCTCGTGTAGCACCGTCTGTTGACGACGCAGCGGTTTCTGTCAGCAACGACAGCGACGTTCCACTGTCTCGAAGGACTG
Organism: Tetraselmis chui; assembly: GCA_026401115.1. Lineage (NCBI taxonomy): Eukaryota > Viridiplantae > Chlorophyta > Chlorodendrophyceae > Chlorodendrales > Chlorodendraceae > Tetraselmis > Tetraselmis chui. Next base: position 10,569 of record JAPMLY010000644.1, read on the forward strand.
CGGTAGTTGCTCGTTACCGTGAAGATAGCTACGATAGCAGCACTCCTCTGGGGCGTCGAGCCGCGGCAGCTCGGGTCGTCTCGAGTACAGAGCCGCGTCGCCGTCGCCGTCGTGGGAGTGGGGCGGAGCGGGGCGAAGCGTCAGGGGGTGAGCGGGGGAAGAGGAGGGGGAGGAAGGGCGTCAAGACAGCCGCTTCTTGCACACAGCTTGTGGAGAGCACTCCCGGCGTCATCGGTGACCTCCCTCTAGATATCTTGAAGATACTGCTGCTCTACGCTTGTGCGGACAGCGCTCTGCCGTTTGCGGCGGTTGGTAAGTCACCTCCGTCGCTCATGAAGCCTGTGCCTCATTCAGACTCAGGTGTGTGGTTGGGCTGGACGCTGAGGAGGGTGTTGTATGTTGGGTGTGGCTGGGTTTGGGAGTGCGTCAGGGAGGAGTGTGTGCCGGGCGTGGCGGGCGGCGGTGCTGGAGACGCCAGAGGTGTGGAGGAAGCTGGACATGTCGTACGGGTGGTGCAGGCCAACAGACAGCACCCTCTGCATGCACATCAATGCTGATGCATGGGCAAAGGTGTGCTACATCCCCCAACAGCCCGTCATGCCTACTTTCGCAGGTCCCTCACCAACCAACGATGTTCAAACGACCGCACCTCACATTTTAACGTCCGTCCCTTCCCATTCGTCCCCACTGTTGACGCCAAATGTGTGGTGCGGGCTGTTGGGCTGAGTGTGACACCTGCAGGTAACGAATCTCAACATTGGGGGGTGTGGGAAGCTGACCGACAAAGGGCTGAAGCACATCGCGGAGTCGTGTCTTTCCCTCACATCTCTGAACATTTCTCACTGCTCCAGCTTCAGGCGAGTATCCTCCCCGCTGCCCATACCCCAACTATCTGTTGGAGTACTAATTACCATTAGGCTTGGTTGGAGCTCACCATGTGGCTCCTGCTGCTAGTATGCCTCTCCACCTTGTGTGGCTTAGGCGTCGATGTGTGCTGGGATATCCTCAGTGTGGAGGGCATATCGGAAGCGGTTCAGACGATGAGCTGCTTAACTGCCATCGATGTTTCCGGCATCACGACAAAACCAGTAAGGAAGGGCGCGATAGACACCCTGATGCAGGTCATCACAACCTCTGCCGGCCCTCGTCTCGAGAGGCTGACTGCCGAGTATTGTCCGCACCTCAGCAAAGGGGTAGGTCTCAGCCAATGGGCGCTTCCGTCACGTCATCAGCTCATAACATAGGTTGCCCTGCATTTTGGTCGCACCCTGTTTCATGTGGTCTTTGGAAAGGGCAACTAAAGAACACGAACCACCACGTTTCGTAGATGAGGCACATCGTGTCCACCAAGGGGCTTTATGCCAGCGACGTCTCCAACCTAAAGACGCTGAATCTCTCAGCTTCAGGCGACTTGTTGGGCCGCATCAGTCTCCCGATTGAAGACCTACAGCACAGCTGCCCTCTGTTGGGTGCGCTACTCCCCCTCTTTCCAAGCTACACCCACCCTCCCCTCCCTCACGCTGTCAGCCGCTCATTTTCGGCGACTGTGTATGCTTGCATGTACTGCATGCACAGAGCGGCTGCTGCTCAATGGACTCGGAGGGATGTATGGCTGGAATCCGGGCCCGCCCCTACCCGCCAGATCTGCAGCCCATGACGGAGACAGGCCGCGGTTCGCGAGGCTGATTGTGGCGGAGGTAGGGACCTGTCAGACGGTGATGCTGTCCGGGACGCAGCTGGGGACGAGCTACGTGACCAACCCGGTACTTGAGCGCCTCCTCCACGGCTCCCACGCGCTGGAGGAGCTGGACATTGGGGGGTCACGGGTGACGGTGGATGGCCTGATCCACATTTCCGAGGTGCTCTATGCTTCTTTCGTTCTATTGCTCCTCATCTATTCGCTCAGCGGCAGCACGATACATCAATAAAGTGGATCACTAACGGCAAAAATAATCCTTCATGGATAATGCAAGAGAAAAAGTGTGTGTGTGTGTGTGTGTGTGAGAGAGAGAGAGAGAGAGAGAGAGAGAGAGAGAGAGAGAGAGAGAGAGAGAGAGAGAGAGAGAGAGAGAGAGAGAGAGAGAGAGAGAGCGAACGTGTGTGTTTGTCAATGATTAAGGGATATGTCAAGTGCGTGTGTATGAAAGTTTATTGTTAAGTGTATTGGTGTGAGTGTGTGTATGTGTGTTGGAAAGAGAGTGAGTGTCCCTGAGGTGGGTTGCATTGGGTGTAGGATGCGCCTCTTCGCAGGCTGAACGTGTCGCGGGGCAGTGCTGCGTCTGATGAGTGCATGGAAGTGATTGCGAGCCTGTTCACGGAGACACTGCAAGAGGTCGACGCCAGCCATGCCGGAAATCGGGTAACGGATACAAGGTGAGTTGATTGTCTAATGGTTTTTTATGTAACGTCTTATCAGGGGAAGCTCATGTGTGTGTGTGTGTGTGCGCGCGCGCGCGCCTCACTGACACGTGGTGTTGGCTACGGTTTGTGTAGCTTGGAGGTTTTGAGGAGCTGTTCCAGGCTTGTTTCATTGGATGTCACGAGCAGCGCAGTGACTAGCCATGGAGTGCGCCGGATGCTGGAGCCACAGTTGCGGCACGGGGCGAGATGCGCTCACCCGCCCTCGACCGCGCCCACACTTGCGTCCTTTGGCCTCTCCAGCTGTCGCGGCGTGGGGCGGGATCTGCGCACTGCGGCGTCTCAAGGGGTGAGAGAGCTCGTCATGGCGTGTCGTGCACTTAGGGATTAATGTGGTAGTAGTATCACAACGCAGGAGTGGGCGGGGTGGGTGCGTCACCCCTCCTTGTACATCTCCACAACTTCTGTCTCCATCCGAGGTGGTCAGTTTGGTCAGCGGGACTGCGATGCATTGTGCACTGTCTCAGCTGATGAACGGAGATACAAATGCGGGGGGGGGGGACGGTGATCTGTGGTCTTTTGGTTCGTTTGTGTGTGTGTGAGGGGGGGGGTGTCACCGTGTTACATGTTTTTTCATCGTCCACTTTGTCATGCCTGCCGATATGGCCTCGCAAGTTTTTTGATAGGCAAGCTCTGCGGCGTCACTCCCTCGATAGCTCGATATGGTTCTGAAATAACCATTGGGTTCATACGTACCTGCTTTCGATACATGAGAGTGCTGTAGGGGTAGTAGGACATCAAAAACACGATCAGACTGCGTTTCGCACCCTCCTCTCTTGCTTGTCTCATGTGTGGGTGATGGTGGTGGTGTGCCAACAATGCTTCCTCCGACTCGCACGGGGAGGGCTGGGCTACACAAAGTCACATGTGTCGTGCAGTTGAGACACACGGGACATGATTGTGGGTGTCTATTGTGTAAGCCCGCACACCGGACAGAGTGTACATCTCCCTTTTGAAGGAGGCACAGTGCGGACGATGATGGGAAAGGATTACACTCTTGCTCTCTTGAGTTTTTCTTTTCTTGCTTATTTTATGGGGAATATGTACAACCCTATTACATTAATTTGCTAAAATCTGTGTATATGTCTTTGGGTGTGTCCCCTTATCATCAGCTCTATTGGATTCGGTACTATAAATGCGATATTTTTATGGGGAAAAAACGACTTGGTGTATAGAGTAAAAGATCGACACCCCTCCCTCACATCCACCCAATTCACGCATAAAATGGAATTCCTGTGGGGGTACACAATACTCGCCTCCTCACATGAAACAAAACCCTTAAGTGCTCCATGTGAGGACAATTCATCGGCAACGGTCACATGGCCGGAAAGTGTCCCTCCATGTCTGGACTCTGACAAGACCGCCACACTAGTGCTCTCCAAATCTTACTCACTCCTTGAACAATCGAACGGGGGTAGATGGACAACTATATCCGCGGATTTTGGTAATAAACCAAATCATTCAACTATCAAATCACTCACTTCTCATATTACCCAAGGGCCCCTCCCTCCCCTCCCTCACCAGCTGCCCGGCCATCCTCCCCGCCCAACTCCGACCCCCTGCGCACAAACCCGACTTCATTAGACTATTGGAATCTCGCATGATAGCTCACTCTAACTCCAGACGGAGATACTCCTCCATCCGCAAAATCCAAATTGGTGAAGCGAAATACTACATTGACAACAACCTCACTGACTCTCACCAACTCATCATGCAAAAATACACCAATCGCCCTCCGTTCACATTGGCCCGGAACGGTATTCGATATCATTCCCATGCCCAAATGCCCATGAGCCGCACTGGTACCCCCCACAACCTCACCCATGCTAGTCTCAATACTTTAATAAACCCCAAAAATGACCCTCCGGACAAACTCCCCGTCACCCCCTCACGTTCCACTACCCACATTCTCTCCCGCCTTCACATACACACCGCCCAATGGTTACATCACCTCCTCCGCATCTATGGAACCAAATCCTTTGCCACCAACAAACAACTCCACCAACACCCCTTCTAATCCACTACCCGACCCCCCCACACCTTTACCACACCCTACCAAGATCCTCCGTGGGGCGGAGTAAAACCCCAACACTAGCACGAAGAGGAGGGACAAGGAGCCCACCGGCCTAAATTTTGTATCCTAAGACCTAGATGGCATATACAAGAAGGCCCTTACACAACGGTCAGAATTGACTTGCCATAGTTGAAAATCATTTTCATTAAAAGATCGACTTGGAGCACACTTATTTGGATTGGGATTTGGATACGTCTTTAACTACTGCGCATCGCTACGATGGGTACATGAGCATTACTCTTGTGATTACAACAATACAGAGTGAGAGACTCATTGCGTGTCCATAATTACAAAAAATACATAATGAGAGAGAAGAATGTGTGTGTGTGTGTGTGTGTGTGTGTGTGTGTGTGTGTGTGTGTGTGTGTGTGTGTGTGTGTGTGTGTGTGTGAATGTGCGTGTTTGTGTGTGTGTGTGTGTGTGTGTGTGTGTGTGTGTGTGTGTGTGTGTGTGTGTGTGTGTGTGTGTGTGTGTGTGTGTGTGAAAAAAAAGTATCACGAGTATGGGCATCCATGCATTATCTTAATGATTATAAAAATACAGAGTTAGAGATATAGGGTAAGTGTGTACATGATTACAAATGAAATGCAAAGAACGACGGTCACAAAGAACTACGGGCCACTCGTACGGGTACTTGATAATTTGTAAATTGATTTTCAAGTGCAGCACACAAAAGCAAATATGTGACATTGTTTCCGTTTTTTGTAATAAATGACGCATCCGTATTCAAAAAATATAGTGCCTTGTCGTACTCGTACTCGTACTCAACACGACACACCATACTACCTGCCACAGCTTCCTGTACCCGTAGCGCACACATCATGTAATTTATAAGATTTCAGACGGTGCATCGCCCGATTGGGATCGATTGGCGACACGCAGGATGTTGTTTATTGTGCCTGCCTGTTGTTTATTGTGACAGGATGTTGTTTATTGTGCCTGCCTGTTGTTTATTGTGACAGGATGTTGTTTATTGTGCCTGCCTGTTGTTTATTATTGTGACAGAATGTTGTTTATTGTGCCTGCCTGTTGTTTATTATTGTGACAGAATGTTGTTTATTGTGCCTGCCTGTTGTTTATTGTGACAGAATGTTGTTTATTGTGCCTGCGCGGTTTTATGTATTATACTGTCTGATTCGAAACCAAAAACTGAGTGATGCCGCCACAGCACACGGCACCCGCGTGTTTTGCTGCTGCGACATATCGACTACGCGTACGCAGCTGTGGCAATTTTGGAGGTGAAAGAGTACTCAACGGGAAAAAGGGCACTAGAGCCGCAACGCCGAATACAGTCATACTAATGACGACCAAAAATGAGGTACTCATTATTTTTCGTCGCCGGGTAGTATTAAACAACGCGTTGTGAATAAAATGAAAATGTCGTCGACGATGGACCGCGTTGAACAAAAGCCTCCCGGCGCAAGCTCTCTCTCTTCACACCGTCAATTAACAAACGACAAGCTGCTAGAGTCAAATGCCCCCACCAAGTTTTTAGTATTGTTAAAATGAATTCCTTCGAGGAACCAGACGGGACCCGTATTTTCACCGAGAAGAATTACGACGACTTCAGCGCGCCTAATAATATTCTTTGACGCATGTGTGACAAGATGTTCCGTGCTCATCTTGTTCTTCTTGTAATCAATTAAGTATTGTAATGTAACAGTACATAACACGATATTGTGGCGGTACTCGTTACTAATTCGATTCGTGCTTCATCGGAAGGACGTGCCGTGGTTACGTCGCCACTACACTCTAGCTCGATGGTAACGTACAGTGTTGCTCTACCATTACCTCCCGGTACGGAAAATACGTGCAATTAGTCTAACATGCTACAAGACGTGCTTGTATGATTTCTCACGAGACAGACAAGCTACGTCGCTAGTTTGGTCAGTCCGTTACGAGAGCCCTATCACATGGCATGAGGACCACGCGAGACCATGCGAGACCTGGTTGTGGTGGAGGGAGATGATAAAAGTAAACAATTTCTGTTTAATTTCATCCTCATGATAGCTCAATAATATAAAGTCATACATTTTCCACCTCTCCCTATGTGCACACCCATATGCAGTGACAACAACAACTAGCAAGAACGGATTTGTACTAGCAACTATCTTTCATAGGCAAATTGCCACAATGGTTTCGGAGCGCCTTGTTCTTCGCGCGATTTCGTTGTTGCTTAGTTCGTTCGACGCTACTTGTTTGATTCGACATGGCGTCCGTTGGTCCCAATAACTACGTTGTGGTCGTCTTGCATGTCGGGGGAACGAAGGACTGATACATCAAACTTATGTTACAACGGGAACCGTGTACATGCAAATTGTGGTGTGCTGCCGGTATTGTTTTGCCTAATGAAAAACATGTCGACGCGGCCGTTCGTGAACTATTTGAGGAAACCGGCCTTACCATGACCGTCGATAATTTGACCCTATTGCGTGGCGTTGCTGTTCGAGTGTCGTTTCCCGCTAGCAAATATAAGATTGTGTACGTGTATTCGGCTTCCGTTTATGTCCCGTAATTGAAATTGAAATTGAAATTGTTTACAACATGTCCCGGCAAACTGGACCGAGTGCTGTCTCACGGGCCACTCTACTTCGCCATATTGGACTTATTAGCAAGTTGGGCCCGGGTCTCTCCGACCAGGTTCATTTCTTATCGGCACACCTATCTGCAATGTGTGTCTCGACGTTCCTCGGGAGTTATATAACTGTAAGCAACCTCAGTAATTGCCACAGTCCCCCCACCTAAGCAGTAACAGCGTAATAATTTTGTAATCAAGAAAAACATATCTGAAAATAAATCAACTTGTCTAGAAATGCAAAACTAAGCTGTTGCTCGACCTCCACGATGCACGGCCCGCTCCCACCGAACCGGGGTGTCGACCGGCCTAGGCCGGTCGGCGTTCGGGAGGGGCGACGAGCCAGCCTAATCTAGCTCCCGCGTGACTTCGGTCTTGCCGAAGATAGGAGGGGAAAGGCTGGCGAAAAAACCCTCCTCTCGCGGTCGCTCGTCGATCCCGCCGCTCCATCCCGTAAACCCCGCCCCAAGGTCTTGCCGCGTCCACCGACGCGGCGGTCCTCCGTGTCGAGGTCCCCCATCACCTCGAGGACATGTGGGGGGGGACCGAGACACACAGACATAGAAAAAACTAGCGCTCCTGCCTCCGCACCTGAATTTTCCCCGCTCATTTCCCCGGTTTTTTCTCTGTCTGGTACCCGGGTACCTGTCGGTTTTCCGGCCTGTGGCCGTACCCTCCCCCCTCTGATCGCGCGTCCACCGAGCAGCCTTTTCTTGAGCGGGGAGCTCCGCGCTCACCCGGGCCCACGCTCAAGGACCCCTAGGAGTATGAAGGTCTGTCGGGGTAGTGGGTGTCGAAGAGGGGGGGGGGGGGGGGGGGGGCAGGTCACCTTAGCCGGATCCGGCGGGCCGCGGGCGCCCGGAATTAAACAAAACCCTCCGTGCCGGGTTTTCCGGCGGCGCCGACCCAAAGGGTCGTCGCCGCCAGATCGTGTCGCTCCTCCCATCGCGACTGTCCTCCTTGCCGTCCCAGCTGACTCCTCCCCCCGGGAGATGACGCTGGACGACGTAGCGACGCGCTAGTGAGCGCCCTACCCTGGTGCTGCTCCCCAACTAGCTCGACGCCGGGTACGGACATTGTTTTTAGTATCCAAAAAAAGCCCTCCGTACAGGGCTTTCCGGCGGCGGCTGATCTTGAGGATCGCCGCCGCCTCCTGTAGCCGCTCCTCCGTCTGTGACTAGCCACCGTCCTGTGCCATGTCTTGCCTCACCCCTCGGCAAGGTTCGACCGGCACAGGGCTGGTCGACATCTAGCGAGCGCCCTTTCATGGCGCTGCTTCCCGGCTGGCCACCTCCAGCTCCAACACCCACCTCCCACCGTTGATGTGGCCGTACCCTCCTCGCCATCAAACGCTGCCGTAGTACATGCCCCACCCCTCAAAGTAAGGCTGTATTTAGGAGTATCTGTACGCGAAAAACATATCGGACGGGCCGAGCGGGAGATCTTGGCGCCGGTAGTGCACAGAAATTATATTTTTCAAAAGCCCTTTGTACATGGCTTTCCCGACAGCTGCTGATCCCACGGATCGAGCTGTCGGCCCTCTTAGCCCCCTACCGTGCCAGGCCTGGCACGGCTACGGGGTTTCCAGCGCCCACCACGGGGAGGTGAGGGGATGCCGACGGGCCTGCGAGCGCACCCCCCTCCGGGGCCGCCGCCGCTGCGCCGCCGGCGGGCGCCTTATGTCCCGTACGCGAGCCAAGGTGGAGTAAGTTGTAATCGCTCAGTCGATAGCTCATCATGATGGTTCTTACATCGTTCCGACTACGGTTCAATTGAAGTGTGAACCGTGACTCCGCTTGTTACGGGCGTTGTGAAAGAGACTTATGTAAGAACGATTTGTTACATTTTGGCTTCGTGGCTCAATGGCAACCTTTTCGAGCAGCTGTGTTGTCTCGACATATTTGTGTCCACCAAGACACTTCGCTACCAATGCAGCTCTTCTTTCAGCCTCGTTTTACGGATGTTGACTTCGGCCCCGTGTGGATGTTAATCAAGGGGTACGTCAATCGGTTGTGTGGTGAGACGCCTAATGATTTACGCACGGGAGTTCCGGTTCATGTAACCAACTTTATTGTGTGCGTTACACTGACTGAGACGTAGCGTAAGGCAACGATTAACGCTTCTCACCAGTCCGGACAAGACGTGCGTAAGCTTAAAAACTGGTTGGAAATGCAGCCATAATCATGACTGGGCTGGGCAACAATTGTGACTCTTACAATGCCGTCGTGTGTGTTACTTCCAATTCTTAGGACCTTTGAATAGCTAGTGGCTTAATCGTAAGTGACGGAGTTCCATTCCATACATCTTAGACTATTTGGTTTCACAGACTCGCAAGATTTCTTTGCTGCCTAACAACCGGGATGGCGCGATTAATTCCCTGATTGGAATTACGCAAGGCTCGCCGAGATACGCCGACTTCACTCAAAAGTTCAACCAGCGGGCGTAACCCCCTCCGGGGCCTTTAGGGTTTGTGTGCGGAGGGTTTTGCATAATGTCCGTACCCCCGCGGCCTTTTGGATCCGGCGATTGTGAAGTGGCCCTACGCTACCGCTACCCACTACTATCGCTAGGCACGCCTAAGATTAGAGAGTGCGAGCCCGGGTAAGCGCAGAGGCTCGCACTCGAAACAAGGGTGCTTGATGGACGCGCGAACGGTGGACGGAGGGTACGATCGCTGGCTGGTTTCCATACAAGTACCCAGGTACCAGACTGAAAAAAGCCGGGCAAATGGTCGGTAAAAGTTTTCATCGCGGCGACAGGAGCGCTAGCTTTTTTTGTGTGTCCGTCTAGGTCCCCCCCCACTTGCCCTCGAGGTAACGGGGGACCTCGACTAGGAGGGAAGTAGTCGCGACGGGAGGAGCGTCTACGACCTTGGGGCGGGGCTTGCGGGATGCGACGGCGAGATCGACGAGCGACCGCGTGAGGAGGGTTTTTTCGCTAGCCTTTCCCCTCCTTTCTCCGGCAAGACCGAAGTCACGCGGGAGCTAGATTAGGGTGGCTTGTCGACCCTCTCCAACGCCGATCGGCCTAGGCCGGTCGGCAACCCGGTTCGGTGGGAGCGGGCCGTGCATCGTGAACGTTGAGCAGCAGTTTCATTTTGCATTTCTTGACAAGTGGCTTCAAATTTTTTTAAGATTTGCTTATCCTGATTACAATTTTATTTATGTTGACACTGCTTAGGTGAGGGGATTGTGGCAACTACTGCGATTGCTTGCAGCTTTTAGCCGCCGAGAAACATCGGCACACATTGCATGTAGGTGGTGTACGCGATCGATGAGTACCCGGCCCAGTCTTTGCTCCTAAGTGTCGTGAATGGCAGAGCATTCATGGCCGTTAGACAACAGTCGGTCTTGCTTGCCGATATTGTTCTAATTTAATTTCAATTTCAAGCTAAGAACCGCCGTGGGAGTTGGAAATTGAAAACAAGGAAACGAGATAAATGTGGCAAGATGAAGGTTATGCCGTACAACCAGCCACATTGCACACTAATGACAATCTGGAAGGAATTGGATAGTCGAGACCCGTTTATTGCACATATTATGAGGAACACAACCACAAGACAAACACGAGATATTCGCGAGCGCCTCCCCGCCGTGAATCAAGAAATTGACACCGTGGAAATACTGCAAATGGGGTTTCCGCCTTTCTACTCCCCTCATAAGGCATCCATGGTCCGGAACTCAATGAAATGTATGGAGTAGATGTGCGAGTCTGTCCAAGCGGCGGCCATGTCGCGCGGAGGGTTTGGCTCCGGGAAGAATGTGAATTAGGCCTCCGTGTGTACTAGAACGGAGGTGGGGAATGATATTTTGGAACACGGTGGAAACAACAACATAATTGGCGGAGGTGGAGAGGGGGATCATGCCACGGAAAGAATCCATGGAGGAAATGACGGCATCTTTATTGGCGCCGATGTCAACACATTCCCAAATGGGTGCTTGACTAAGTTGCTCGGCTGAAGGGGGATCATCGACAAGGCGATTATGGAGGGTGTAACGAGCTAGGCCGCTGGCGAGGAGGCCAATGTTAGGCGTTGTGCCCATCTCGGACCACAAAGGGGCGGGAGTCGATTGCAAAGACCATGTGGTGTTTATTATGGCCCGGGAAGTGTGGAACGCAGTGGTAACCATGGGGAGGGCCAACGGTTGAGGCTGGCCATCTGCCATTCCGGCACTAGGGTGGGAGACTGGGAGCCGAGGCCAAGAGCGTCCATGAGCGCTGCATGAGCAAGGGAGGAGTCAGAGCCGTCACTTGTAGTTGTATCGGGAGTTATCGCTAAAGTTAGATATGGAGCTGGATTTGGGTGCGTACCACGGCCATGTCCCCGGCCTTGTGCAACGTAGCCAAAACAAGAACCACGACCACCTCCCCAAGGTAGAAAGCCAATGTACTTATACGGGCATGAGTGGTGGAATTAATTATGTCTATGTTGTAAGTAGTAATACTCATTATTGAACAAGCAAGGTCTAAAGCATTACATATGTTTACATAGGGCAGCCTCTAAGATGGAGTTGAGTGCTCTAGAAGGTACAACCCACTCCTCGACGGCTTCAACAAGCCCATTCATGTGGCAACCATCAGTATACCATAATCAAAATCAGTGGGAACGAGAAGTTCACACCGACAATTAGACATCATCTAAATGACACTCAGTAGTCGGCCAATGCATTGCGCATAGCGCGACGACATGTCAGGCGTGCATACAACATGAATTGTGCGATAGGTGACCCTGCATGACACAAGAAAGGTGACAATCCGAACTTTGCTGCTGCCACGAACGTCGACACTAACACTACCAACACGAGAGGTGCCAAATGGAGGGTCAAAAGATACGAAATTGCTACGAAAAGCAGTGAGATTTATTTTTACAACAAGTACCGATAAATCGGCGCATATCTCATGGCGGTCCCAATGCTGCCATATTGGTCTTAAGGATAGGGTTTTTCGCCGGGGGTCTCCTTATCCATCCCTCTCCGTCGGCAGTAACAACATAATATAAATCATACATAGACACGCATGGTCTACTGCTACGATAAAAACATGAAAATACTATGTCGCCATCTCCACGATGCGCGGCCCGCTCCCGCCGCTCGAGAGAGTGGGTAATCTAGCTTGTCATCATGTGTTGGTCGAGTTTGGTATGCCTTACTTAGGCTCATGTGTCACTTTGGTCGTACCGGAGCCGGGAGGGGAAAGCAAGCGAAAACCCCTCGCTTAGATCGTCGTAGGCCCCGACTCGATCCACACACACCCTCGTCCGAGTTAATAGCAGCTCCTCTTGTCGCAGCTCGCCTCCTAGCCTAGGCTTCCCCCTCCCTTCGGGGCAGGGGGAGAAACCCACAACCTCAAATGGTTGCCGTCTATCGCTCCACCCGTCGCGTTTGTCATGTCCCGGGCGGGCGCCAATTGTCATCACCCCTACATGCATGCGCTTAATTCGCTTTGCGGCCACGGAGTTTGTTGCTCTCGGCGGCCACGCCACGGCTTTTTTGACAGATTTGTCAGGGTAGGCACCCGCCTCTAAAGGGATGCATGTGGGCAAGTTATTGGCGTCGCAAGGTTTCTCTCGCCTTCCATGTTGCTCACGCGGACAACGTCATGTGCGGAATATCCGCCGCCGCAAATGGTGTGGAGACCGCTTCTTCCTCGGCTGAGATGCCTTCTTCGGCCACGGCGTTATTCACTCGCGCCATGGGCCGCAAGCGTCTCCGCGTTTCCTAGCGCAGCGCGTGATGCGCCACTATATACCGCCGCTAGTCGCATCCACGTGCTGCGTTTTCAACGTAGCGTGGGAGTTCCACGTGTTTTTATCCAGTGTTTTCTTTGCTAAATATGTGCACTTAAGTGTACTGCTTCACTTTGCCGTGTCTTAGATTCCGTGACCCTCTTGCCATTCTTGCCATCATGGCTCCCCTCGTACTTCCTTTTCCTCGTCTCTACAATGCTTTTCATGCTTTATATCACCATCTCATCTTTCGCGGATGGTGGCTAAGTTCTTTCTATGCTTTATACCTCTATAATGTTTTCGATATATTACTTGAATTCATGTGCAACGTAAATGTACACTCCTCCACAAAAAGTCCGGACAATATTTCGCATCTTTGCAAGTAAACAATGTAACCATGCGTCGATTGTATTGACAAATCTCCTGAAATCCTAGGCAATGCTTTGGCGCCCAAGATGGAATGCGCCGACAACTACGGGGGGCGAATTCGAGCACTGCATGGCTTGTGTACTTGGGGTTATCCCGCGCGCCCCCGTGCGGCGCGCTCCTTCAAACACTCGCCGTGCTGGTTAGACGCTAAGAGCAACGGGCGCACAACGCCGCAATATGAATATTGATGCGACGATCGCGCAAATATAATGCATAGGCGACGGAGGGAGGAGGTGTTGGGCAGGCTGCTGTGAGGGAAACGCACGAAATCGCGTATGTAAACTTACCACCTGTCATATCCTAGCCATTTAGCTAAGTGCTAGTATCTGACATTATTTATTTCCTCTAAATGGTACCTGTATCTTAGCGATATTCAGTGACTCTTTTATTGTCATCACGGCAGTACAACTGTATCGCCGTATTTTCCCTCGACAGTACAGAGTTACTAGCAGTATCTCTTCTTGATAGTTCTCTTCTAGATAGTTCTAAGAGCTTGTGTGATAAGGTTAGATAGACGGTACAGGTAACCTGAGTTAACCTGTATCACTAGTAATAGTTTGGTTTAGTTAGCAGACAGCACAAGCTACAGGTTCTAAGGCTGTTTCTAGAACACCTGAGGTGTGGATATTTAAGACGGGGACTTACTGGTAGAGGTGAGAGACCGGTACAGAATAGAATCACGCCACACCCAGATTGTAAGAAACCCTGTTCCTAAGACAATCTTACTAATTCTCTCTACGCTGTATAATTAGATCCAGAGATTAGGTTCTACTATTAGTCTAAGGTTGCCAACTTAGCCTAACCAAAGTAGCACCTCACACGTGGTTTCGGAGCCTCAGAACAGCTAGACGAGACGAAGATGTCTAACCGAGCAGGAGAGAGACTACCAGAGGAAGTTGATGGTCGACCAGAGGGGGCGCCTTCTGGGCCGACACAACCGACGTCGACAGATGGTAGAAGACAGACAGTGCCAGAAGGATCGAGTCCCACGATGGAGCCTATGTCGGTACACGTCACCGAGATGCTACAACGACTAAATAACCGAGTTGACACTTTTTCGACTGAGCTATCTCAACTGCGTGACCACGTCGACAACGGTTTCATACATTTTGAAGGACGAGTGAACAGAAGCCCTGAAACGGAGAATTTTCTTCGAGGAGAACAATTGAGATCGGAGAGGACGCGAGAGATGCCAAGCATGATGCCGAACGATGTCAAACCAGCCAAGATCAAGAGCATCGCTACGACTAACATCGACGAACTGAGAAACTGGTTCCGACATGCACGAGGGTATCTACGGTATCACAGCGTCAACCCTGAAGAGCAAAGAGGAGTGTACTGGGTATCTGGCTTTCTGGAAGGACCACTATCGAAGTGGTGGTACTCCCAAGTTGCGCAGACTGGAGATGAAGTCGATGGAGGATTTTCCGGAGTTTCTGAGATGGAGAAATCCTTAATTGCGGAAGAACACCGGCGGAACAAGCGAGATTGAATTTGGACAAAGCGAGACAGAAAACCACGGTCCTGAAGTACGCGAACTATTTTCGAGAACAATTATTGGAGCTTCCTCACCGTCACGAAGAAGATAACGTACATGATTTCCAGCGCGGTTTGAGACCCTCGATTCATAAGGAGGTTGCCCTGAAAAACCCTAAGACCCTACACGAGGCGATTCAAGCAGCTCTGCGAGCGGAGGCAGCGGAGACCAAGATTGAGACGACCCAACGCTCGACAGGCCGACTGAACGCCATCGAAGAAGACAGCGACTTTTCAGAGGCAGTGGAGGAGATCGACAGTGAGTCGGAGGAAGATTCGCATGGCGCGACCGAAGAAAAGCCGCGGGAGCTGTACGAGATTAGACGCCTCACTCAAGAGGAGGTCGACATATTTAAGAAGGAGGGCAAGTGCTTCATTTGCCACAAGAAGGGACACATCGCTATCGACTGCCCAGACAGAAAGAACAAGAAGAATGACAGAACGAGGAAATCCCGGCCGGGAAAGTGAGACCTGAGTCGGCAGCTCGCGGCAAGCTGCAGGATGAGGTTTCGTCTCCTACAGCGACTCAGGAAGAGACCAGAACAGAAGAAGTACGAGACCCGTTACCTCAAACGACATTGAGGCCAGTCTTTAGGAGCAAGGACTTTAGCGACTGGATGATGAATAGGGAGTATTTCCTGAAGTACTCTCAGACCTACGGACCTTTCGACTTAGATGGAGCTAGCGATAATGACGGCCTTAATTCTCAAGTGGCGGAGGATTTTTGCTGTCCGGCGCGCCCGTTTCAGGAGAAAGATTTACGGAAGTACCGGAGAATTTGGCTAAATGCGCCATTTAATGAATTGGAAGATTTTTTGGGCCATTATTTGCGGAGTTAACTGCTTCATCCCCATCTGCGAGCGGTTATAGTGGTTCCAAAATGGAGGGCAAAACCATGGTTCAAGCTGCTGCGAAATTTCCGACTTGTCGACGAGCTGGCGGCGAAAGAACATGTGTTTACCTGCCCCACGAACGATGGAATAGAAGGAAGAAGGCAAGATGTTGGACCGACAAGATGGACGACGCAAGTCTACGTCGACGACACCGATCGAGTTCGATTTCTGCCTCAGAATCTACAGAATCCCCCGAAGACCTACTGGACTCACTCGACGACTCTAGTTACCGATGGCCGACGAGTGTTACTAGCGAAAGAGGACACTGGCATGGTATGGTTTCCTGGTGGCAAACAGGAGATTGAAGACGCGACCCCGGAATACACAGCAGTGCGAGCTCTTACGGAGACAACTGGATTTAAGGTGAGCGAAACAAATTTACGCCTTTTAGGGACGGAGTCTTCCGGACAAAATAAGCACTACGTGTATATCGCTCGCGTTCGACCCGGATCGATACCGGACGCTACGTCAACTTCTTCGGCAGTATGGGCTACCTGAAGGAATTAATTTCGGCACGGCGTACGGGTTATCTAGTCTGTGGAGAACAGCAGTTCCCTCTTCGTTACGAGACTTTTGGGAAACCGATCGACGGGTGGATGAACAAGAACGTCCGACTAGAAGACAATGTTCATGCGACGCTACATGTATCCACAACCCAGTCTGGAACAAGTCTGTTAGTGTTGGGAGGCACCTTACGCGGACATCGATGCCGTATTTTGGTTGACTCTGGCGCTTCGGAAAATTTCTGCAAGGCTGAGTGGGTACGGGAGCATCACATCCCGACGGTTACTGGAGAGAAATACCGGATAAAATTGGCAGATGGTAGTACAACTACGACTCGCCAGCGACTACGGAATGAAGTGCTCACAGTAGGGACCCTGGACATACGTCTGGACGCAATTACGACAGAACTGGATAAATTCGACATCATCCTCGGTCAACCTTGGTTACAAGCCGTCAACCCGGATATAGATTGGTCTACTAAAACGATTCGCGACCGTAAAACTGGCGAAGCTATGGTGTCTGGCGACGAGTACACCGTACCTGTGACAGTACATCACTTGGAGGCGGATGCGATGGCAAAGCTGCTTAGACAACAACCAGCAGACCTCTTCGTGATTGGACTACGAGAAGTACAGGACGCGGTCGACGACATCAACACTGATCAACAACCTGAGTGGACGACTTCGTTACGAGATTCCCTGAATGAGTTTACGGACATTATCAAGGAGCCTGACGGTCTACCGCCAACTCGCGAGTGTGACTTTGAAATTAATTTGGAGTGCGATGAACCACCCAAGGAGCGAACGTACCGTATGTCACCAGCAGAACTCCGGGAGGTTCAAGTACAGTTGCAAGACTTACTCGCAAAAGGCTGGATTCGTCCGTCTAAATCTCCGTACGGTGCCCCGATTTTATTTGTACGCAAGAAGGATGGTACCATGCGTATGTGCGTAGACTACCGGAAACTCAACGACCTCACGAGGAAAGACCGAACACCGTTACCCCGGATTGATGAGTTACTCGACTCGCTATATGGGGCTCACTATTTCAGCACGCTGGACATGTATAAAGGCTATCATCAAGTTCGAGTCAAGGAGCGCGACATACATAAGACAGCATTCCGAACTCATTACGGATTGTTCGAATACTGCGTTCTACCCTTTGGACTTTGTAATGCCCCAGCTGGATTCCAAGCGATGATGAATCGAGTTTTGGCCCCGTATCTTGGCAAGTTCTGCGTGGTATATCTGGACGACGTGTTGATCTACAGTAAGACGGCCGACGAACACCTCGAGCATATTCGACTCGTGTTACGAGAGCTGCAGCGACACCAATTGCATATCAAACTCTCTAAGTGTTACTTCGGACGATCGAGCGTCAATTTTCTTGGGCATGTGGTGGAAGCTGGACAGATCCGAATGGACCCCGACAAGGTTGAGGCAGTACAGAATTGGCCCCGACCGAAATCTGTGACTGAAGTACGTGGATTTCTGGGACTTGCTGGATATTACCGGAGGTTTATCAACCAATTCGCAACCCTAGCAACCCCATTAACGGACCTGACCAAGAAGACACCGGAATTTCGCTGGACTCCTCAAGCCGAGTCAGCATTCGAGCAAATTAAAGACGCGATGGTACGTGCACCAGTACTGGTAATTCCTGACACTTCTCCTAATGCAAGGTACACACTGTACACAGATGCTTCTGGATTTGCAGTAGGAGCTGTGTTGTTACAAGACCAAGGTATTGGATTACAACCTGTTGCGTACCATGCTCGAAGGATGAACAAGCATGAGGTACACTATCATGTCCACGAACAAGAGCTACTGGCAGTTCGCGACGCTCTACTGAAGTTCCGTTGCTACTTAGATGGCGCGGCGGGATTTACAGTAATTACGGACCACGACACGTTGCGACACTTCTTTCGGCAGCGCGATTTGTCTACTCGACAGGTGCGATGGCTTCAAGTTCTAGCACCTTACCAGCGACAGATGGACATCGTATACAAGAAGGGAGCAGTCAACCAGGCAGACGCTCTGTCTCGCCGACCTGACCTGAAGGACTCATTACAGAAGCTGCAACTGTTACGCGATTGGACCAACGACGAAGCAGAATGCGAGTTACACGCGCAGATTTTTTCCCTGGAATCCCGGTTACATCCTGACTCTGGACTTCATGCGGAAATCAAAAGCGCTTACGATTCGGACAAATATCTGCTTACCCGGAAATCTCTGCCTACCTGGCTGGTACGTCAATCTAATGGACTCTTGTACGCCTACGGAACAAGACTGTATGTTCCGAACGTCTCTACATTGCGATCAAGAGTACTGTACGAACTACACGACGCACCGACCGCGGGACACCCTGGTATTATTCGACTATTGGCATCAGCAACCCGGACGTTTTGGTGGCCTAACATGAAGCGGACAGTACAACACTATGTACGCAGCTGTGTTACCTGTCAACGCAACAAGGCAGCGCGACACAAGCCTTATGGACTCCTTCAATCGCATGAGGTACCGACCAGGCCCTTTGAGCATGTATCGCTTGACCTGATTACGGACCTTCCTGAGTGCGATGGGTATGATGCTGTGGTGGTATTCGTCTGTATGCTTACGAAACGGACGATTGTCGAGCCAATTACGAAAACGATTACAGCGGAACAATTAGCAAAAATTATGCACCGCGCTGTTTTTCGGCATTTTGGCTTACCACGGAAATTAATATCCGATCGAGATCCCCGGTTTATGAGCGACTTCTGGCAAACCCTATTTAGGGCTGTTGGCACCAAGCTTAATATCTCTACGAGCTATCACCCCCAGACAGATGGCCAAACTGAACGAGTAAACCAGACATGGGAGCAAGTCATACGATGCTATGTGCACCCCTTGCACGACGACTGGGTTCAACACCTTACCAACGTGGAGTTCGCGATCAACGCAGCGGTTTCTACGTCAACGACTATGTCTCCATTTAAGGCGACGCTAGGATTTGAGCCGACATCTCCAACGACGGCTACATTTGAAGATAACGAGCCTAGCCGTACTTTACCGGAGCAAGTGAAGATTCTGGTCGAGATGCACAGATTTGCCCACGACTGCGTCAAAGCAGCCCAGGCACACATGCAAGACGCTGCAAATCGGCACCGGTTACCAGTACCTTTTACAGTTGGCGACAAGGTTAAGCTCAAGGCGACAAATCTACGGTTTGTACAACAGCCATGTTCTAAACTACGCGACCGCTACATTGGACCGTTTCTCATTACGGAGGAAGTTTCCCCGGTTGCATTTCGGCTTAAGCTACCCCCTAGAGTACGGATTCACGATGTTGTACATGCCAGTCTACTGGAAAAATGGAATTCAGAACCAGAACAGGCCAACAGTGCGCAGCCAATTCCAATTGTGCACGATGCGAAGCGATTTGAAGTCGACAAAATACTCGACGTGGCTTTTAAATCCAATGGCACGGGACTTTTGTTTAAGGTCCGCTGGGCAGCACCGTTCAACGTACCTAGCGAGGACACTTGGGAACCCATGCGAGGAGTCAACCACTTAAGCATCTTTTCCGAATTTCTTCGAACGGATGTTTATCGAGAATTTTCTGGCACCCCTGACTTTGTCAGATTTCGCAATCGCTGGCCTGCAAGAACCCCCAAGAAACCAAGACCCTGAGTACTGCACAGCGAGGACGCTGGTGCTTAAGGAGGGGAGAGTGTCATATCCTAGCCATTTAGCTAAGTGCTAGTATCTGACATTATTTATTTCCTCTAAATGGTACCTGTATCTTAGCGATATTCTGTGACTCTTTTATTGTCATCACGGCAGTACAACTGTATCGCCGTATTTTCCCTCGACAGTACAGAGTTACTAGCAGTATCTCTTCTAGATAGTTCTCTTCTAGATAGTTCTAGATAGTTCTCTTCTAGTTCTAAGAGCTTGTGTGATAAGGTTAGATAGACGGTACAGGTAACCTGAGTTAACCTGTATCACTAGTAATAGTTTGGTTTAGTTAGCAGACAGCACAAGCTACGGGTTCTAAGGCTGTTTCTAGAACACCTGAGGTGTGGATATTTAAGACGGGGACTTACTGGTAGAGGTGAGAGACCGGTACAGAATAGAATCACGCCACACCCAGATTGTAAGAAACCCTGTTCCTAAGACAATCTTACTAATTCTCTCTACGCTGTATAATTAGATCCAGATATTAGGTTCTACTATTAGTCTAAGGTTGCCAACTTAGCCTAACCAAAGTAGCACCTCACACCACCGATATGCGCACAAGCCAAGGACAAGCCGCTTTCGGCCACAATGTTCAAACAATCATAACTTACTCAAATATGGTCAAAACTATTTTTAACAGGTACCGTTAGACGTTTTCTTTCAATGCACGTTGAACTCACCTTCTCAAGAGTTCAAACACTCACAAATAATTTTTCTGTGAATTATTTGTATTTACGAAGCATTCATGGAAAGCTGAGCCGCAGTGCCAAGCAACACCCATCGAATTCGGCTCACCTCATGAGGCGATTTGTGCGGGGCTTGTCAATGTATGTTTACCAGTTTGTCATTCCTACTGATTTTCGAACTAATTCCCGACGTGTGCCACGTGTGGGGCAGGTGTGGTTGGCACAAGCACATGCCAAAGCATATTTGCGTCTCCGTCACCACCGTCAACGTAATGCGTCTCTAACGGGCAAGTTGGACCCCGCCCCTCCCCTAAGCCAATCGCCCTCGCATGTTTACAGCGTGCAGTGTTTATCCAAACCTGCGTCATGTGCGTTTTTGCTCGCTTGCTTTCCAAAAGCATCACCCGTGCATGCGGCGTGAACTTCCGTGCTCTATTCACACACCCGCAAACCAAACCCCGCGCATCGAACACGGCACCCACGCCTCCAAACCCCCTCCAAAAAGTCCCCAAAAAAACGGTTATATGGAACACTGAGTAATATGCAGCTTGGTGTGAGCGCTTGAGCAATGCCCAAGCGTGGCGCTTAGAACGACGTGTGTAGTTCAGACAATTTCATGGGAATTTTTGGGCTTATTAATTCGACAAACTCCACCGACAACACCCGCTTTGAGCTGAGGTCTAACCACCCCGGATGACGGCTGACCACTTGTTTCTCGGCTCTCCTACAATTGGGTGGTACTCGGGTATCGTCGTGCTTGACGTGGTGAGAGGGGAGCGTGTTCTTGACTAGCTTATGCTTAACATAATGCATGTCCGGACTTTTGTGGAGGAGTGTAGCTTAAGTGACAAAACTATTGATATGCGGGCGGGCCTTAGGGTTTCTGTAAGCCTGCCGAGTGCTCGCACTGGAGTGGGGAGCCGGGTTGGCACCATAGCACCTGAGCAGACTGCCAAACGCCGCACTACTTCACTTATTATTGGAGATACGACGGACACTTTATTGCCCTCTCATAGCCCCACGCGGTTGTTGATCATTCCATCCTCTGGTCGCTCCGCGCCGATACTTTTATTACTATTCTCAAGGGAGCAAAGTATCTAAGAGGTTGCGAGGTCAGTTGCCTAACACTACGGCACCCGGACCCGTCGTCGCTTGTTTAGCAGCGACTCTTGAGTTCATAATGGCCCTCCGACTCAAAAGCATGAACCATGTCTCACGAGTATGCTCGGACGTGGCGACGACTAAAACGTTTTACGAGAACGTGTTGGGATTTGTGGAAGTGAGACGTCCCAGCCAGCTCGAAGAGTCTCTCAATGGCTGTTGGTGGGTGCCCATGCTGTCGAGGTCTCGCTTTTCACTCCTGCTGTCACTGTTGCCCGTTGGCTTGTCGGGAGTGAGTGACAGCTCAGCCGTAGCCTCCAGCACGTGTATCCTCGTCACCGTGTGCTTGTCTCATCCTGCCTGCCTTTAACTCCCGCTCGCCTATTTCCGCGCGCACATTATTTTTCCCGACTCGGGTCAGATTGTCCTACAGCTTTATCTCCCACTTTTCAAAACGCTTTTGCTCCTCGACGGGCCTAGAAGACTAGGAAGTCGGTTGCACTTGCAGCCTGGCGGAAGTCTCGCGAAGGGTCTCGGAATAGGGGGATTACCAATCCTTTACGCTGCCAGGCTCCCAAAGTCTTGAACAACACTCGCGAGGCAATAGATATACCCACTCGTTGCTAAGATACGATTCTCTGCCGGTTGGTTATTTGGTTACTCGCGTATTTTCCTGCCCCGTCTTCGTTTGCCTGGCTCGCGTAGTCCGGTGAAACTGGTCGCCGTTTTTTTTTTACTTTTGATCTGACTTTACCGTCGAAACGAATATTCGTGTGTTCCCGTATTGGAATGGATTCGTGTATCGAACCAGGCTGTTTGGATACGGCATGGGGATCCATCTTATTGGCGGCGAGCCCCCCGAGCGCCCGGTTTATCTCAACCCCAAACTCGACCATATTTCGTTTCAGGTGAGAGACTGCGTATTATCACTCCTCAGGGACCAAAGCGCGTTTCGATTTTTGTGAACCCCCCCCCCCCCCTCCCCGCGCGACCTCCTATCCCCTCTCTATCTTCTCACGCTGCCTACTTGTCTCGTTTGAATCCCCACCAACACCTGTGTAGTGCGAGAGCTTTGCCGAAGTTGTCGAGGTGCTCACGCGCGACCAAATCCCCTTCGTTCGCGAAGTTATTCGTCACGACGGAGTTTACGAGATAAATCAGGTGCGTGTTCCGAATTTCCTGATAGTCCCTCTTTATTCCTTCCTCATCCAATCCGTAGCAGTGTCACACCGGCGAAAGTATTTAAACTGTAGTGGCTGCGTGTGGGTCATCTGTCTCTTCAGGTTTTCTTCCACGACCCCGATCGCAACATGATTGAGATTTGCACGTGCGAGTGCATGCCCACCACTCCGCTGCGTGAGCTGATGACCGCTAAGAAGCTCGGCGCCGACATTCCCATAATCGAGGAAATGTTTGAAACCGTGAGCGCACGGTCTAGCATGGATACTGTCGACGCTGTCGACTTTCACGGAATGGAGCATGCTCTGATGGATTCTACGGTTAGGGCGTCCGAAGAGGCGTTCGCGAAACAGCCGTTGGGGGTTGCGCCCCACTGTAACTCTGTGCACGTGAGGCCAGAGGCATCCGGTCGCGCATGCTCGTGAGGATGCGCATGAGCTGGCGTATGGCCTGGCTCTTTGTCCAGCCACACATCAATTTTCGCATGCACAAATTCACATCGACTAGAAACATCAACACCTCACACTACTTCAGATGAGAGACACAGCTGAGAATCTTCAGCAAAGCGACGGAGATGAGATGACTCTACTCCCATGCACCCCCCCCCCCCCCCCCCCTATCCCCCTCTCCCGTTCCACTCAACGATAGGCAGCGCTGTTACGGACACTGCGATGACAGTAGGCAAGCTTCAGAGCAGCGCGTGACGGTGGCGCTGATGGGAATAACGGATGATTCAGCACTTTCTATCTGGAATGTGCGACAGACGAGCACCCGCGAGAATGGATAACCCTCTGCAACAACACCCCAATGCTATTCCCTCACCACCCGGACTCCAAACCCGTGTAGGGTTTTGCGGAGGACAGCCCTGCAGTGGCTACCTAGCAGAGCGCTAGCATTGCGATTTCCTGTTTTTGATGCGTAGTGTAGAGTTGTACAGTCTATTGTTAGATAGGAAGAAATGTGAGAAAAAACGGAGTGTAAATCAGGCTGTAATTAGTACAACGGTTGATAGAAACTCCACATTTTTGGGGCTGTGCCTTCTCGTAATCTCGTTACCTAATAAATGACTTGTATGTGAGCACTGACGCGTAGGGAAAGAGGGGGTGATTACAGCTCTGTATGCTCCAGCACAACTTGGGTTAGTTGAGTGGTGGCTGCTCCCACCTACGGATGAATGTCAGGCAAAGGCGGCCAACCAGACAGTCTGAAGCAGCACATTGGAGTTCAGAAGAGGCCTAGTGCAACTGAGTCAGCTCTTCCACCATCTTGCACAAGTCCTCCACCGACATGTCGCCCATCAGGGCCGCCACCTCGGACATTTTATCTCGTCTGTGATGCGTCACATAAAGAATGCACCAATAGTAAGCCGCCCCACTCTTGTCGCAAAGAAAACATACCCTGGAATGCGAGGTAGGGACATGTGGAGGGGGCTCCTCACAGCTGGCATCAACACAGCGCACCTGAGGTCCAGAAACTGCTCGATGAGGTCACCATCAACAAAGTTCCTGTGATCCTCGGCGCGGCCAGCGCCCGAGCGGCGCTCATTCTCAAAAGTGCGCCACTCCGAGTGGCTAAGGCCGCCGACACCCTTCACAACCTTCCTCAGACAGGTCTGACAGACACATTGCGAAGAAGTACGGTTGGACGTTCCAATGAGTGCAACAGTGATCAATAGGCATACGAGAAATGGGAGAGGGGGGTAAACCTGCAAGCGGGTGAGCTTCTGAAACATGGCCTCCGGCAGCGAGGCCACCACGCCAATAACACCATTGATTGTGCAGAACAGGAGGGTAGGGATGCTGCCTGCTTCACTGTCTGGGAGGCGCATCACAAGCGACCCTCGCCTGCACATTTCATAGATCAGCCAAGCTGTTAGATTCAGGGGATACCCATATAATTGAAGGGAGCATTGAGTCAGAGATCAAGTCCCGGCCAACATTATAAGCACTACAGCCAACGTGGGGGTGGCTTGGGTAAGGCGGGGGGTGGGGGAGGGGGAGGAAGCTGTGCAGACCTAAAGCGATTGACAGCTTCTCCCAAGTGCATTTCTCCCGTCACCTGCGACCCAAGGCATCTCCGCATCAGAATTGTGTCAAATTCCGGTAAGTGAGGGGAGGGGAAGGTGTAGTATGAGTCACCTCCAGCCGCATGCGCTCATCATCGGTGGCAGCGTCGCTATTCTTGCGCACAGTAAACAGGTTGTAGCTGTTCTCTGCGCCGATATAGGTGTCGTCGTCCAGAATCGCAACAGCAGTCATCCAATTGCCGTTAAAATCGCGCGCGCGTTCTGTGATGCTGTGATCGTCCTCCTTGTAAAGTAAGAGGGACACGCTGCGCATGAGGTCGCCTGAAGGGGGAAACGACGGGGGTGGAAGGTCGGGAGGGGTGTCAGCAGGTGGAGTTGACCAAAAACTGTGAAATGACAGGTTGCAAAGCACAATAAAAAAGCACAATACCAACCCATTGCTGACATGATGACACTCACCCACAACAATGAAGTCGCCCCGAGTGGCCACATGCAGGGCAAGAATGTGGCCGGTGTGCGTGCATTCGCACTGCAGGGAGGGGGTGCCGTCATCCTGCGTGTGTAACGAGTGAGGGTGTTAGTACGTTAACTAGAGGAGCGAGGGAAAAGGGGCGGGAGGGCGGTCGGCGAAACCAGAGTGGCATCTTTTTCAGGCAACCTAAGCTCACTGGTGATTAGCACGGAGCGGAGGCGGGCTCCATGGACACAAATACATAGATGCAAATTAATATTGCACCAGGAAATCGGTGGAGGGGGAGGTTTGGGGAAGGGGGGAGGGGAGGTTTGGACCGCAAAACCTTTTTCACCCAACGGAACAACTGCACGTGGCTGTTGATGCCAGCAAGCAGCCCCTTGTTAAATGAGTTCACGTTGTATACCGCCCCCTTCACCTCCCGCTCCGTTGTCAGTGTCAGCTTCCCATCACTGACTTGGAACACAAGTACCCGCCCCTGATGGAAATAATCACCACCAGGACAAGGATGCTCAGTCACGTGACGAAGCGTTCCTACGTCAAGTCCAATCAAGTCGATGTATCAGATCAAGCGAAAACATACCTTGGATGGCTCTGACTCCTCTGGAAGGGCATAGGCAGTGCCAACCACGTAATAGTGGGCGGGGTCCTCACCCATAGTGCATGACACAATGGACCAGC
This sequence comes from Tetraselmis chui, assembly GCA_026401115.1. NCBI lineage: Eukaryota > Viridiplantae > Chlorophyta > Chlorodendrophyceae > Chlorodendrales > Chlorodendraceae > Tetraselmis > Tetraselmis chui. The sequence goes on from JAPMLY010000644.1 coordinate 36,587, forward strand.
CCATCTCGAAGCTTTCCAGCTTGAAGCTATCAACAATCTGCGCATTGGAACACCAACAGCTCAGCTCCACCTAACCAAAATGACATCGTGCCCGGTGCCGTGCGCAAGTGAAAGCAGAGCCGCATGCACACCTCAAAGGTCTGGTCGTCCACCAGCCGCACAAAGCAGGTCTCCTCACTTTCGCCCAATTGCATGTCTGTCCGGATAGTGAGTAGCCCGAAGCTACGGGACGATTCCTGATCAGGCAGTGCGATCCGAAGAAGGAAAGTGTCAAGTGACTGCCTAGTTCATTTATGCTTATAATATAGGAAGAAGGTTCATGCAAGAGGTGACGAGCAGAGGAGATTGCGCACCTGATGGACAATGCGACGTGGCTGTTCCCCGAGTGGTACCGTGCGAATATGTAGCTTCTGGATCTCGTCGATGGTTCCTACAGTCATGCTACTTTCTGTCGCGATGGCTAGGCTGTTTGGAAAGCTCGCGCTATTGAAGCTTGTCATAAAATTGACCTGCATTTCCCAAGGCAGGAGATGCTTGTGTTAAAAAACAAGGGAGGTACAACTGAAATGATTGCTGTGTGAAAAGTTAAGGAGAGGGGGGGGGGGGGGGGGGGGGGGGGGGAGGGTTACCTCGTTTTCGTTGAGGTTTGAGTAAAGGAGCTTCTTGTTCGAGTAATAAATGACGGTGGGCCGGTCACTGGCAGCGAACACATGCCTTGCGCCATTGGAAACAAATGTGCGGAGAGTGATGGGCTTGGTTCCCAGCGAAAGTGTCTTGCGGTTACTGAGAGCCCCGCTTGCTGGGTCGATGGAGTAGTTGAATAAGTGGCCGTCACCTAGTGCGCAGAGCAAGAACGTTGCGCCCTCAAAGGCGGCAAACAGCACACTGCGTGGAATGACTTCTCCACCTAGCGCCTCCTTGGTTTGCATCTCCAGCGACGGCAGCGAGTAAATGGATAGCTCGCGAGTCCAGGTACCAACAGCGGCGAGAGAGCTACGGTCACTCTCCGTATCTGCACACGCAAATGGATCCCTCAGAAGGCAAATGGGCCTACGTTTAGCGCACCCTCCCTTGCCAACACAATAAAACAGGATCATGTTCAAGGGAGAATCACGAGCCAGAAACAAAGCGAGCACCTAATGGGCTGATGTCAAGGCAAGAAATTTCCCCGCCCTGCTTCACATGCGCAACCTCCTTCAGATCCTTGCTGCCGATCTCAAAGTAGTATAGGTTGCCCTCTCCGGTGGCAACCAAAACTTGAGAAGGGCTGGCTGACGCAACATTCACCTGATGCACGGGAAAACCTACCATTAACTCCACGCCACCTTTAGACATGCAGCAACCCCGATGATCTGACAACCTGAGGAGGTGAAGGATGGGTAACCTGGTAGCCTGACGGAGGTGACCAGCGGGCGTTCAGCCCCCCTGACTCCGCATCCACGAGGAACACCCCACCGCGCGTGACCTGAACCAGCTGGTCGTGTAAGACATTGCAGCAGAACAGCGTCTGTGCATTTGCATCAAAACCCGTAATCTCGTCCTCCTCCAGCTCCTCCTCCATGTTCATCGCTAGAATGCGCGTCTCACCCACGAACGTCACCACGAGGAACTTATCATACGCATCCTGCATTCAACCAATACACAAAAAAAATCATAAACGACTTGCGTCAGCCATTCTCATGAATCGACAGCAGAAAAAATATTGGGTGGCACTGACCATCGAAGATGCCCTCAGGGACCAGATGCCTTTAATCCCTGGCAGTTCCAAGTTGGCTTGCTCGTTGATGCCAATGCCATTGCGCACAATGCGGAGGCTACCATCTGAATCCACACCGCTGCACGTCACCACCTGACCCTGCCCTTGCCGCTCAAGATCGACCACCGAGAAGTCCACGATTGGCCCCAGGTTGGTGAAGCTGTCCAGCACCTCAATTGTTCCCCCACCCTGCTCCTCGCTCACTGGCTGCTTGTGCAGCTTAATCAACTGCGTTTTGAAATACACACCATTACTACCCAGAAGTCCGGAAACGTACTTGCTTCAGATGGCCTGCAGCGCCAGCCTCAAACGCGGGAGAGCGCAGGGCACACATACCTGGGAATCACCAAAACAAGAACCCACAAATACAACGCCATTGTCGAGATAAGTGAGAGTGGAAGATATATGTGTGTGGCCCAGCGGCTCCAGTGTCAGCCCAAGAACATGACCCTGGTCGTGTCGGAGTAGAAGAACATACAGCGTCCCCTCTGCGTCCCCGAGCAGATAACGACGTCCATCATCATCAATCCGACCAAACGTCTGCAACGTAGGCACCGTAGGTCAAAGCCATGCAAAGAGGCCATGGCCGTATTACCCAGGAGTTAAATGAAAAAGGTGGAGGACAGAGGCGAAGGGGGGCACTCTGAACGCAGTGGCCTTTGTCGAAGTTGACTTTGTCATTTTTCCATTCGTGTAGGTAATGCTGGTGGCACCGACAACAATCGCGCCGCCTAAAGGTGAGGGCACAGGAATTATCATGGTTGCATAAACATCCAAGTGGGGCTGGCTCCAGCTGGCCACCAAGTCCTACAGGGACGCAAAGAACAAAATTTCAGTTTCGAGGTCACTAATGCTACCCTCACAGCCAAGCCGTGGTTGCGAGTCTCGTACCTTGTCTCGCAGGGACACTTCATATGTTTTCAGATGCCTCTGCCGCTTTGTATCCTACATGACACCATTGCGCACGGGTATCAATCACGCACAGACATACCCAGACGCCCATGTGCAAGTCCCATCAGCCTGTCACAGAAGACCGCGAAGGGTGGAATGAGGGGAAACCTCGTGAAGCACTGCCAGCAGCAGCTGCTCGCAGCTCGATAGAAACTTAAGATCGATAACGTTTAGCTCCTCTAGCCGCACATCGAAGGCCTCCCGCAGACTGGAACCATCCAGGGGGATGATCTGCGCTCCATTCCACATAATGATCGCACTTCAAAGCTGCACACTACTCCCGAGTTCACAAAACCAAGTGCATGGCTTCCCCTCTTTCCCTGCAAAACATACTCACTGCTAGACAGGCGGATGCAAGGGGGTTGGCTCGGGTTACCTTTAGGAGGCCGTCATACAGGTGCAGCCCGATAGCACGACAGTCAGTATCAATAAGGCCGAGCTGGCCACAGTCCGCTGTGCGACCTGTTGAGCCTCGAATGTCACCATTGGCGCGGGTCACCAGCTCACCTGCACAGCAAAGCGGCATGAGAGGCCACCTTTGAGAAGGGGGGGGGGGGGGGGGGGGGGGGGGGGGCAGGGGCACAGCGTGCTGGGCTCCAATTCGAGGCACTCGCACCTGACTCTGTGTCGTACTGGAGGACACAAAACTTGTAACGCTCTGTCGACAAGAAGAGCAGACTCTTTTTCTCACCCTGGCATAACAACACATGCTTTCTTATATATTCATATACACATACGCACACGCACAAACGAGCAAACACACACACACACACACACACACACACACACACACACACACACACACACACACATGCGCGCGCACACACCTTATCTGGCTGGCTATAGTAAGTATTTCAAGGAGCATTAGAGATGAGTGAAGGGAATGAAATGGGGGATATGGATAGGTGTACCCACCCGAGGACGGAAGAGCTCCAACGTGGCGATCCTACCATACACTGGCACGTCCACAACTCCCTGTCATGATCCAAACCAACAAAGGCTAAGCTGGTGCTTAGATATCACATGAGACATGCCTATCAAGCCCAATGCCCTGCATTCTCTTTGATCCAGCAGCATTCAGCCACATCAGCAGGAAAAGAGACGTGACATGAGCAGCCAGCCCTCTGCTCTTCCCATCCTTGCCCTGACCAACGCATACGGGGAATCACCTGCAGACCATCTGCGGTGAGCGTGTGAATCTCAATACGTGAACACTTCCTGCAGGGTGACAGCAGAAGCACTTGCTCAGTTTTCCACGCATATCCAGGGAGAGTAGACAGCTATAAAACTTCCAGACCGTTCAGCTCTGCTCTACATCGGCAACGTAATTAAAGAGATCAGATGTATCCATGTGCCGCCAATGATGGGGTAGCACGAGTAGAACAGATAAGGGGACGGAGGGCTGCGCACGCTATAATGAGGTTGAGATCAGTGGGGGAAGTGAAGTTGCCGCAGATGGAGTGGGTGACAGCGGTGGGCTTGTGCGCTGTGACGACGTAGTTATACACTGATCCACCCACGCCGCCAGGAATGGGTACAGCTTCCGCCATTGCGCGTGCTGCGCCAGTCGCTGCCGTGGATTGTCGAGCGTCGATCTCGAGAGAGTGAGGGCGCAGCCGAGTTAGCCCAGGCGGTGTCCTTCGCGAGCGAGCTGAGACTGGACCTCCAAAACCTTACCGCCACCCTGGCACAAAGTTATATGATTAAGCTAGCGCCCCAGCACGGCGATCGCGGTAGTGGTTCCGTGAATGGCGGTTTGCGGCGAACTGTGGGAAGGGGAGACGGCCGTGCTGATTGACGATGTTTCAGCGCACTTATTTTGGTTTCCATTTTGCTGGCGGAACCTATGAGTGGAGGAGCACGCACCGCTACTGTCGATTCAAATTGTGTACAATAACAATTCTACCCGTACAAACACTATGCTTCGAGATACTGATATATCAATGATGGAATACCGAAATTATTATGTATAAAATATGTTCAGCTTGTATGTTAATTTCGCACGATTTATCTCATATCATGTGTAAAATAATATTTGAGCCAGTTCAGATACCGCTTCGGCGCTTCGAGATGGAAATCTAAGAGTAAGATTATTGAATTATTATATATTGAAGTGCTGAATTCCTCTTAAATAATGTATTGTTATCGTGATTTTTTTCAGAGTTGTAGAAATAAACATAATCTCGAACAGTACGAAAAATATTATTATTATAAGATATATATTATTAGCGATATATAACGTTGAATAAGCGCCGCCGACGGCCGCCGACGTTCTCATCAGGTAGAACATGGCTTCGTCGACTGGTCGTCGACAGCAGCGTCAATTCTTCACTGCGACCTATCAGCGCAGTGCTAGGTAGAGCACACGGCTGCTGTGCATAGCCCCGGGAAGCAGTGGTGGTCATCGATACCGGTCTTAATTGTCTGAGTGAGCGAAGCACATCTGCTGACAGGGCGCGACACGAGAGACGGTGACTCAGTCGGCAACGCGAGGAGGGTCGGCGGAGGCACTGCACAATGCGGAGGAAGAAGCATAAAAGCACCCGTAGGACGGTGCGGTTCTTTAAAATAGCCTTTGGGTTCAAGGAGCCTTTCCGGGTATGGCATGTGTGACTACTCGACCCGTGGCCCCTTGTTGCTATTCCTTATATACGACTGTCGAGCGTAGTCTTGAGCTTCCCTGCGCCGACTTTGCCAACTTACGGCCCCTTGTTATTGGCTGCTATTGCAGGTTCTTGTGGATGGGAACTTCTTGCATGCCTACAGAATAGCCTGGTGCGTTCAGCGTATGCAGCACTGACAATATGCGCATGGAATCGAGGCTACTGATGTATCTAACTTCTTACTTTCGCCGTCATCCGCGTTTTGTTCTGACACCATCTACTATGCTCACCGTCAATAGTCAAGGTCAGGCGCCACTGCAGGAGGCGCTGACAAAGTTTCTGGGCGCTCCAGTGAAGCTCTTTACGTCCAAGTGTGTCACGAAGGAGCTCAGGGAGATGGGAGAGGAAATGATAGGTACGGAAGGATGTGAGTGTTAGGTTGTTACATTATATCATTTGCATTCTATCTACACAGTCGATCTGACAGACATATCTTTTGGGTATCAGAGACGGGCCGTCTGGCGAAGAGGGCTTGCAAGGGTGCTGAGTGCCCACACCAAGGCAGCGAGTGGGGGGCAGCGGAGTGCATTGCCAGTCTCATAGGTGTGTTTGTTTATGGGTGTGGCATGCACATGCCACATTTATTCCTCTGCCCTTTCCAAATCCACATGCATCTTGTGTTCGGACGAATTGAAGTTCCGTTTTGTAGAATACTCACTCTGTTGTTGCTGCAAACAAGGTGAGGCAAACCAGGAGCACTTTTTCGTAGCCACACAAGATGCCAGCCTGCGAAAGAAGCTGGGAAAGGTAGCTCACTTGGGGTCTACATTGAATATATGCGTCTAAGCAATTTCAATTTACAACTCCTGCCTAATTAAGTTTTCCGGGCGGATGTAGATTCCAGCTGCCCCTCGTATCTTTCTGCACGCCAATGGCCTCATGCTGGAAGAGCCGTCAGAGGCGCAGGAGGATTCAGCTAAGCGGGTAGGCTCGGGCTGGAACGCACACAATACCGTTGGCGCCTATTGTGTCAGCAGCAGAAAAGCAGTAATGTTTTATGCATCATAGCGCGCAACGGTCCTATTTGTCAGCGCCTGCCTGACATTTTTCTGTTCCTCTTCCCTCACCCACACTGCCATTTTCAGAATGAAGACGCGCACAACACGATTGGAAAAGCGGAGAAGGAGATCCTCAAGGGTGTTGAGGTTGTGCGAGAGAAATCCATTTTTCGCCGGAAAAAGGCAAAGGTGGGGGCGCACTGGGTCATTTGTTTATGGGGCTAGCCCGTCCGAGCGATTAACTTCTACTGATGTCCGTTACAGCATGGAACCAAATGTGAGCCTTTGCGGCTATTTGTGTGCGACTCAGGGACCAAACCCATTGGCAATGAAAAAGAGTGCTAAGAAGAAACAATCAGCCAAGGTGCTGTCACCCTCAATCGTGGCACTCTGAGTTGTAACGATTGTGCCGTTTCCTATTGCCCATTTGTGTAGCCCATACATGAGCACGCTGACAGACGGTGGACCGTTGTCGTTATGTCCATAGGTCTCAGCCTCGGGGCCAGATGGTGCGAATGAAACGGAAACGAAGGCTAAACGCCCGAGGAGAAAGAAGAAAGCGGTCGGGGGTGATGAGTAGAGTTGAACAACTTCAGCACATGAGAGCTGATGTGAAAATGTGTTTCATGTAATGACCATAAACGGATTCAATTTTGTTTGGAATGCGGATGATGTCGAAATCTCGGAAAATAGCATGTGCATGTTCGATTGTTTATATACATGACGACATGCTTCACATTTCAGACTGTGCTCTCCCGCGCATGCTGCACTGCTCTTGACGATGGACGCCATAATGAGCCAACCTGCGCTACCTCTGCAGTGAAGCGATCATTTTCTGAATGTTCCACAGTCCAATCTGGCCATCCAGCCCGCATGTGGAGAATCTGCCACTGCTCGAGAGCAGCTTCATTCCAAATATGGGCTGCTTATGGACGATGTGCTCGTTTAGCCTTTCCTTTTTACCAGACTCTCCCTATCACACGCAACAGCACATAATAAGCTTTCCGCTTCAGATGGCCGCACATGAGTTGTCCTGGGACAGTGCGAGGTTGACAACAGAGAGACTCAGCGGGACTGGCAGGCAAGTGTCACACCGTTTCGACTTGTGACTTGAACATTCCCAGCTTGGCAACAAAAGACTGTCGCTTGTAACCTTGGTACCCCTTCACTTTATCCGGGCTCACTTGCTCTGGTGGAGTGGTAGCCAGACACATCATCAATGCCAAAATGCCCGTCTTCAGTGCTCGATGAATCACAGAGCCACATGAAATAAGGCGTTTTGGTGGGCACACGCGCACTCACCGTCAACGGTTTCATGCTGTGCCCATTGCTTCGGGCCCTCACAGGTAAATGTGAAAACCTTGGCATCGAATCCAGCTCCCACAAGTATGCTGCACATAATGCAACGAAAAGACTACGTAATTTCTTTCATTGTCAACAATCATACTGCTTTGTGGAAGACAAAACACCATTCAACACCATTCAACACCCACCCTGTCCCCCTTTTCCCTGTCCCCTTTATCATGAAGTACTGCAAATGTATCGATCGTGGTCCCTCTTACCTTTCAGACACAAAGAGGATCGATTTGAGCGGCAGTGTCGTTAGTGTGACCGTAGCTACATCGGATGCTGCTTGTGTGAAGGACTCGGGAACATTGACGTCCAGACCGTCCACCACGAAAACAGTGCAGTTGTGGCTGCAAGCAGCCAACTTGCTGCCATTCAGCGACCAAGCCACATCATGCACCCAGCTTGAGTTGCAGTCCACTTCGAGCAAACGCTCCCCAAACTTGTCGCTTAAGCACGTGGGCGCCTGTCCTGCTGAATCAGTCTCTGCATTTGGAAACGGTCCTCTTAAATCGCGGTAGTACCACACACATACTTTTTGAGTTCTGAGGTACATTTTTCAGCACCAAAAAAGGGACGTCACCCACAAAAGGCTTCATTCTCTTATTCCGTGCAGTTCAAGCATATCTTCAATCCGAAGGTTCGCCACTTACCGCCTATGTTTGCGTTGAAAACTCGGAATTTTCCGTCTGTCGACGCTGTTGCGAGCAGAGGACTGACGGGATGCCACGCCAACGCCACCACCGAGGATTCGTGCCGCCGCCGGATCACTTTGCAAGCCCACCAGTCATTAGACCTGGGCCCAAATAAGCAACAAATATAATACAGCGCTTTGATGGGCATAATGACACTCGATATCTTTTTGGTTTCAGTATTTCAGGCATAACAAATAAATGCATATTGTTATTCATGGGGTCGCAGACAGCGCAGCCTGTAGATTGGTAGACCGGCAGGAAAAAACCATGGTGGGGTCGAGGTCACATACGTGTCATAGTAGCAAACACAGACCGTCTTGGAGCCGCTTCCGACAGCAATCAAGTTTCCGGAAGGACTCCATTTCCCAGTTAGCGCCGCCCGGTCGTGTCGCAACAACACTATTTTTGGGGTCCACTCCTGAGACGCGTCCTGGAACGTCCACACATACGCGGTCCTATCGTATGAGCAACTAAACAGGCGCCGCTGCCCAGAAACAGGACTCCAATCGAGACCCGACACAAGCTGCTCGTGCTTCTGTAACGTGGCCGTTCGCTTCCAACCTTTTGGAGACAAAGGCGATGCGGTATATATGAGAATCTGCGAACACAGGAATATGGAAAGGGGGGGAGCCGCACGTCAGGCCAGTAGGAAGCAAGAAATAGCTCAAATACGCAAATTATAAATGGAATTATGGATTTCGGAAGGCGGCATATTCCGAATTCGTATACCTCTGTACTATTGGGACACACTGCAAGCTGGTCGGATTCTGGACTCCATGCATGCGAGGTCAAGGTGGCGGCGAGGTTTTGGGCAAAGGATGCCATCACTGAGTCTACCCGCCTTCAAGACGCGACACACGTTGGATGTGCTGATAGCTCCTTCCTGGCTTTATCGGCTCGACCCGTTTCGGACCCACTCTAGCTTGTGCTCTACCGTGAAGGGATCTAGGACTCAGAGTCGTTCGCTAGCGGCGGAGCAGAACTCTAGCTTAACGTTACTCGCTACTACTATCCAGGATTCAGAGTCGTTCGCTAGCGGCGGAGCAGAACTGTAGACGAAACGTTACCCGCTACTACTCTAAAGGCAGCAGTGCTGTCAATCAAGGTGCGTCGACAGTCGATAGTCGAAACCTCGTTTACAAAAAAGAAACGAGGTTTCCTATTTTCTTCTTTTTGCTTTGTCGTGCCCTCCACTGCTTTTCCTTGTAAAAAATGAATCCTCTGTGTTTACAGACAGAAACTGGCCTCGTTAGTAAGCAAGGGGTCCACGTGTTTGAAATGAAATGAAATTGAAATGAAATGAAATTGTTTACAACATGTACCGGGTGAAACCGGCTGCTGTCTTTGGGCCCTCTCAACTATGCTATGCACGAAACTTACAAGTCAGGGCTAGACCGTGAACCGCCTAAATCCAACCTCTCCAAAAGTGTTTTTACTCTCCCCCCCGGGGACTGTGACGTGCGTGAGGGTGGTAGGTATCATCCGCCAGGGGCGTGTGTGGGTGCGGTGAGTGGAGGTGCGGCGTGTGGTCGTGCAGGATTTGATGCGGTAGATGAGAAGGAGATGGTGTAGCCATTGGACGGTGTGCAAGTGGAGTGGTTTTAGGATGCGTGTGGTGTAAAGTCGTGTTTTCGAGACGAGTTTGTAAGGAGGGTAAGTGTAGAGGGTGAGGAGGGAGGTGATGCTAGTTATTGTGGATGAGTGAGGTGTACATGTGTGGCTCACGATTATGGGTAGTATGTCGACCTCGGCACCCGGCAAGTGTTGTCGAATGGCGTTGGCGAGGGGGGTGCATTTATTGTGAAACAATTATCAATTGTGCAATGCGGGAGAGGTTGTGGTCCGTGCAATATTTCCATTCCCCTATCCGAGTCTTTTTAATCGAGGGGTAGTAACGTCGTCGGCCGTTTGTGTGTCCGAAAAATCTAGGTTCAAGGAGGCGGATAAAGTCGGATTTATGTGCGGAGGGTCTCAGCGATGATGGGAGTGAGTTTTTAAGTAAGATGGTAGGGCATGAGGTGAGGGAGTCGGGCCAGAGGCCTTCGCCAGCAACAACTAGTCAGGTGGGCATGTGGGAGGGGGGAGGGGGTGATAGTCAAGGGGGGTGTGGATGAGTGTGACGGATGTGGATTATTTCATGGGTTTGTTACCAAAGTCCGCCGTGATAGTCTCCCACCGACCTCCGTTGTGGCGTTCTAGGAGGGAGAGGAGGAGTTGCAGCGCGTTGTTGTGGCAGTCATGTCTAAGTCCGGACATAGAGGGGCAGTTACCGGCCATGTGACCGTTGATGGTAAATTGACCGCACATGGGGCAGCGTAGGGCGGGGTTGTGAGAGAGGCGGCGTGTGTTGTATTGTTGTGTACTCCCCACATTAATTCTTGCTTGTGTGTGAATTGGACATTGGTTAGTGATGCGTTTTTTTAGTGGAAGGTGATATCCGCCCCGTTCGCAGCGGCGCGGGCGAGGAGGGCGCCGTGTTTGGTGGTTTGTGAGAGGGGGGTATGGGTGTGTCTGGTGATGTATGTGTGTGCGTCGATTTTGAGGTTAGTGTATATGTGGGAGGCGGGTTCTCCTAGGACTTGGGGTATGAGTGTGTATGACCATGTTCATATGTGCCTATAGACACAATTGAACCCGGCGGCGCCGGCGGCGCCGGCGCAGCGGCGGCGGCCCTTGAGTGGCTGCGCTCGGAGGCCCGTCGGCACCTACCTCTACCTCCACGCGGTGGGCGCTGGATACCCTACAGCCATGCCAAGCCCGGCACAATAGGGGGCTAAGCGAGGTACCGGCAGCTGCGATCGTCGTGATCATCAGCTGTCGGGAAGCCATGTACGGAGGGTTTTGGGAATCGAATTACCCGTACTCCAACACTAAGATTTCCCGCTCGGCCGGTCCGACATGTTGCTTCGCGACTGAATACTCGCTGATACTCTCCCGATATTGAGGCGGGGGCGGTGTCTGTGAATTTTTTTGGCGAGAAGGGTACGGACGGATTACCGATGGCACGCGGGTGTTGGAATTGGCGGCGGACGGCCGGGAAGCAACTCCAAAGAAGGGCGCTCGCTCGACGTCGACCATCGCTCTTGAGGTCGAGCATACACATCAAGGGGGGTGGAGCTCGATACCAGCAGCGAGGAGGACAACCGGGGCGAGAGGAGCGGCACGGTATGGCAACGATTTTTTAGATCGGCCGCCGCCGGAAAAACTATGCATAGAGGGTTTCGCTTAAAACGTCCGTACCCGACACCTTTGAGGTAGGCTCCCCGATCTGACTTTCCCACCTAACCTCTCCCCTCGTCGGTACCCACCATCGATAGGAGCGCCTTCGGCGGTGTGCGCGAATTATCACGAAAGCACATGTGCCAAATAGGCAATCCCTTAGGCGTGTAAACCACAAGGGGAGGGTACGGGCGGTATAGTGCGGATCAACCGGTGCCGGAAACAATTGGCGGCCGACAGGGACATGCCGGACCCGACGGGAGCGATAGACGGCAAGCAATTGTGGCAATGGTTTTTTTTTCCCTGCCCCGAAGGGAGGGTGAAGCCTAGGGTAGGAGGAGAGCTTCGACGGGAGGAGAGGCTATTATCTCAAACGAGGGTGTGTGTGGATCGAGTCGGGGTCTACGACGAAATGAACGAGGGGGGTTTTCGCATGCCTCCCCCCCCCCCCCCCCCATCTCCGGCTCTACCGGAATGGCACATGAGCGTATGTTAGGTAGGCCCGACTCGAACAACACATGCTGACGAGCTATGATGATCAACGCACTCGAGCGGCGGAAGCGGGCCGCGCATCGTGGAGATAGCGACATGGTATTTTCATTTGTATTCGTAGCGATAGACCATGAATGTCCTTGTATGATTCATATTGTGTTATTACTGCCGACGGAGGGGGATGGATAAGGAGACCCCCGGCGTAAAACCCTATCCCTAAGACCTAAATGGCAGTATTGGGTAGGCCCTGAGACAACATCCAATTTATCGGTACTTGTTGTAAAAAAACAATTTAAATTTAAATTTCAATTGTCTGCAATGTGTCTCGACGTTCCTCGGAGGTAAAAATTGTATGCACCTGCAGTAATTGCAACCTCAGTCCGCCGCCTAAGCAATAACAAAAGAAATACTTTTGTACTCATGTTGAGCAACATGGTGTTGTATAGTAATCATGTTGCTATACTAAGCAATGTTGCTATGTTGAGCGTGTATTATTGTGATATTAGTATTATGACTCAGCATTATAAGATGATAAGCATGAATGGATAAAAGTGGTGGTAGTGGCAGGTTGCTGGGCGTTAGACCTAGGAGCATTAGATCTACGGGCTCAGAATAGTTGTGGGCGTGTGCTCGCCATGTGGTGTTTCTAATAGAGATACTGAGACGTGTCTTATAATATACAAGGTGGTGAAGCGTTGTTGAAGGTTAGATGGCCTTGAATGTTTTGTAGCGTTTATACTCACTCTTCTTGCCAACACAGATGGCCCCCTTGTGGGGCCGGCTTGACAATCCGTGTAACCATAAGCCTGAGTTTTAACAGGTTTATGGGCCCTCCACCGCGTGTTTTGCGGGATTTTATTGTCGGTTGGAGTCGCCACTATTGGTTGGAACCGCTACTTTGAGCTTCTGTGTGCGTGAGTCATGGGCTGTTTGTGGTGCTCCACGATCCTACATGGGTGGCTGGGTCGCAACGGCAGTCGACACTCTTTGTTGGGTGGCTTGCGTTTGAAATATGCATGGTAGCGACATCGTTCCTTGGAGCCGAGAAACCATCGAGTCATGGGCTGTTATATACATTGTGCCACGCGCTTTTTCGGTTGTGGCTAGATCGCAAAAACGGTTGACACTCTATGTTGCTTGGTTTGGCTTCGAAATTTGGCTGGTAGCGACTTGACGTTGCATGGAACGAGAAGCCACCGAGCTATGGGCTTTTGTTGTGCCACAACATCTTCCACGTGTAGCTGGGTTGCAAAACGGGGTGACTGTGTTTTTGGGGTGAGTGCAACGTGGATCGCTGCGACGTGTATTACCTCATATTGTTGGTGCGCCGTTGGTATGCGGAAGTGTGAACGAGCGTGTGGAAAGTATTGTTTTATCATATCGATGGCGTTTCGACGAGGTCGACTTATTGTCGACGCACATGTCAAAATTGTTTTGAATGTTCCGTGTCGTCGAACATTTTTTTCGCTATTACATATGGGTATTTGGAGTCTTTCGTCGTGCCTCTGGGCTGTTTCAGTGCGAATTGGCGAGACATCTTGCAAAAGCGTGTTGTCATTTGTGTAAGGCATCGTTTAACCGGCCTTTCAAGGCCATATGCCGCCTGCTCATGTTGTTCCGACTCGGAAAGTACAGCTCGTTGGGATCTTCTGCAGCCCCCATGTACTCTTTCTTGCTTCGTTGGTGTTTTGGCTTCGAGTGAAGGATCCCTACTCCGTGTACCATGCGTTTGTACAACGAGCTCCGACAGACCTCTTGAAAACTATATTCAGTTTGCCTTGGCTGTGTAGATCCGGAAGTACAAGTTTTCCTTCGGTCGGCGTTTTCGTTGTCCGTCTTGCAACTCCGTTGACTGGACGATGGCCGAAACCTTGGCGGCTTTCCGGGCTGTGTTTGCTGCCTATTTTCCGTCAATTTTCGGTGCGCTCCATAGGTTTTGCAATATGCTACCCATGGACTGGCCCAAGTTGTCAAAACTCAGTGCATAGAGGCAAGCCTTTCGTGTCCGGGAGAAACACGTTGCTTTCGAGTGTGGACTACGTTATTGGGCAGCTCTGAGACTGATGGCAACTCCCGTGGTGTGGTTGTGGGAGCTAGCGGCGCAACACTTCGCGGACTTCTTCTTTCAACTCTCGCAAGAAGGGCCATCACCGGTCAAGCTGCGCCGACAATGAGAGCGGCAGTTAACTTCGAGGCAACGTATGTGTGGCCCATGCTGAAGTGTGAGAGCGGCGCCTATAAGTAGCCGGTGCTATGATGAGAGCGACATCGATGTAGCACTCGCTGTAAGTGACCGTTGATGTGTGTACGTGCGACTCCGAATGATCTTTGTTGTGTGTAAGAGCGACTTCTATATCGCCGATATTGTGGATGGTGGCGACGTAAATGTCGCTACAATTGAAGGGGTTCTCCTCTTGTGCATGACCGTTGGAGAGGTTGATAGCGACGTTATGGTGGTCACTGCTGCTCAGATAGTGACCGCTATGCGTCGCACTTGTGACTGTTTGGATGAAGTTGGGGTTGTCACCCCCGTGGGCGGCGGTGGCGACGCGATGCCGACCATGTTGCTAGAGGCTAGTCCTGCAACTGGCTGAGTCATCATCGTGCTGGTGCATCTTCCTCTCCTTGAGTTATGTTGATGGCCACTAGTGAAAGACCGTGGACTGGTGTCCCCTTGGCTGGTGCTTGTGCTGTCCCTCGTGGGCAGTGGCGTCGGCGTCGGTGTGCCAGTGAAATTTCACGAGTGTGGCGTCTCCCGTGGCTCTCTCCCTTTCGGCGTGAACATCATCGCGAGTCTACTACCTCACTATTTGAAGCTAGAGCCACAGATATTTCGCTGGGGGTGGCTGATAATGGAGCCAACCATCATATATTGAACAAGGTGATCACTTCGTGCAGCATTGCACGTTGCCTAGGTTGCTACGAGTGCATGACATCAACACATTTGCTGTGAGCTGTTGACTCCGGGTACACGATGACACCGTGTATCATGGCGCAACGTTCCGGGATGTCTTGGTGTACATCAGTGGAGCTAGTGGAGTACTACATCGCTCTTGTTCGGGGTCGACCTCCTGCCCTAAGCTCCATGCGCGTGCTTGACTTCCCGGACCGCCGAGATGGCGTGGAACGGCGTGCTCGTGGGTTATGGCTCTGAGTCTTTTGCCACCAGTTGTGATCAGTCGAAATGGAAATTGATATAATCTCCATGGGGGAGAGATGCGCAGCACGTGAATGGTGATGGCAGCAACCCCAAAGGGAGAAGATGAAGCTCGACACATTCGTGGGGGGACACAACTCGTCGACGAGGCTGCAGGTGGGATGCAAGATGGAGATGCAAGAGGTGGCGCGGAAGGAACCTTGCAATCTGTGGGGGAGACGCAGCATAAACGAGAGTGAAATAATCTCTTTGGGGGAGAGCTGCCCCGCATCTGATATGCAGGATAGCGAGGTTGGTGATGAAAACAACCCCAATATGCTCATTCCTGGGCGAAGCGCCGCTGTTCGACGAGATTGGTCGTGAGGTTGACGAGGCATGGCACATACATGGGGGATGTAATTGAAATTTGAAATTAAACACAACAATACCAGTAAAAACCTGCTGCTGTCTCTAGGCCCCCCCTTATGCTACGCCTAGCTGGACTTAGAAGCGTGGGGCTAGACCGTGAACCACTAATCCCAACCTCTCCAATGGCAGTAACGATACCGTCTAAAACATACCCATAAACAAGTACTGTCCGCATACAAGTATGAAATATAAAATGTCGCTAGTCTCCACGATACGCGGCATGCTCCAGCCGCTGCGGGGTCGCTGATCAGCAAGGCTGTTCAGCTTGAGCTAGTCGAGGCGAACCTGCCTGACCTCGGCTCATGTGCGACTCCGGTCGTGCCGGAGCTAGGGGGGAAAGGCAGGTGAAAAACCCCCCTCGCATAGGTCGTCGTCGGTCTCGCCTCGATCCGTGCTCAACCCCGCCCGAGGTATTAGCCGCTCCTCCCGACGCAGCTCGCCACCTACCCGAGTCTTCTCTCCTCCTTCGGGGGCTGAGAAGAGAAAATAACTAGGCTACACACGGTGTCCGACTGGCTCTCCTGTCCCCGAGCCAGATTTTCTCATGTCCCATGTCCTTTTTCCGTTTGTTTCCAACACCTATTTGATCGCGTTGTGGCCGTCCGTACCCTCCCCCGGTGGTTTACGTTGTTAGGGGGCCGCCTTTACGAGCAGTGTGCCGTTACGACAACCCTAGGTACACTGCATGAGGCAGCCTATCGATAACCGGGTACCGACTAGGGAAGGGGTTGGAAGAACACAGGGATCGAGTCGCCGGTCCTCAAAAGATGGTGGGTACGGGAATTTTTCCAAAAACCCCCCGTACCGGGCTTTTCCTGTGGCGGGCGATCCTAATGACCGCCGCCGCCAGACCGTGCCGCTCCTCCGGCTGCGACCCACCTCCGTCCTGCGTAGCATCAGGCCTCGCCTTCAGGGGAGACCTAAGGCTCTCGCAAGGTTGGCGACTGCTAGCGAGCGCCGTGCCCTAGCGCTGCTTCCCAGCTGTCCGCCGCCACCTCCAACACCCTCGTCCCACCGCTGATCCGTCCGTACCCTTCTTCGCCAAAAAATATTTCGCAAACGCCGCCCCCGCCCCATCGTCGGGAGAGTATCTGCGAGTATTTAGTCGCGGAAAAGACATATCGGATTGGCCGAGCGGGAGATCCCTGTGCCGGTGTACGGATATTATATTTTTCCAAAACCCTCCGTACAGGGCTTCCCGACAGCTGTTGATCCCGTGGATCGCAGCTGTCGGTACCTCGTTCATCCCCCTACCGTGCCAGGCATGGCACGGCTATGGGCTTACTAGCGCCCACCGCGTGGAGGTAGAGGTAGGTGCCGACGGGCCTGCGAGCGCACCCCTCTCCGGGGCCGTCGCCGTTGCGCCGCCGGCGGGCGCCGGGGGATGTAAATTAACATGCGTCGGATAATCCATATTATGAGTCTATTGAAGATGAACCGGACGTAAACTTGGGAGAGAAAACACCATTGATGGAGCGGCTTGACATAGGCATAAGGTATGGCGTTGAGTCAAGGCGTTTCCCGGATCAATGGTGAATTGGCAACTACCATGCCAGCGCAACACACGTAAGTTGGCTCCCCGTCATGTCGGCGGAAAACTAGTGGACTCTAAATGGGTGTTCGAGCTGCAACGTAATGGGCGTGGTATTATTGCGAGGTAGGTGGAGTAGATAGATGCATAATTTGTGTGTCTCTTGCAGAAGACACTCTACGTCGCGAAGCGTGCTCCAAGAAAACTGGGACAAAGTGATCATTGTGTTGGTAGAAGAGTATGGCTTCTGCCAATCACATTTTGAGCATGCAAAGATAGTGCTAGTTTATGTCTAAGGCACTGGTGACGCGCATGGAGTTTCAGAGGCTTCAAAGAGTGGCACTGTCGATAAAGGTGGCGAAATGCGTGGCGCTGATCTAAGGGAATCGGTATGTTGACACCTATGACATCGAGGTCCAAGCGGCGACAAAGGCGGAGAGCGGCGACATCGGCGTCTAATATTGCGCAACTGAGGACATGCTTGCTAATGTGCTAGCATGCTTGGTGAGTGTGAAGCACAAGAAGTTGTGCAATGCGATCATGGGTTTGCTTTCAGGCTAGGGGTCGATGGTATCGTCGATATTTTACAAGTACCTTTCGCTGCGATTTCTTCTATGTTTCGCATTCGTAGTGACAGAAAGCACCACGAAGTACGTCGATAAAGTCCGGATGATATCATCGATCCCTAGCCTTAGTTTGCTTGAGTAGCATGGGGGAGTGCTGAGCAACATGGTGTTGTATAGGAATCAAGTTGCTACTAAGCAATGTTGCTATGTTGAGCGTGTATTATTGTGATAGGACTGCTATGACTTAGCATTATAAGATGATAAGCATGAATGGATAAAAGTGCTAGTAGTGGCAGGTCGCTGAGCGTTATATCTATTAGCATTAGATCTAAGGGCGTAGACTAGTTGTGGGCGTGTGCTCGCCATCAACGAGTGGATCCGGCTACGAAAAGAAGGGTTCGAGCCCACGGATCTGAGTAAATCCAAGACCGTGCGTATGCTATTCGTGCATATTTCGTGGCATATTCGGAGCTTGGAATTATGCCATGTTTGCTTGGAAGGATCCGGATCCACTCCATGCTCGCCATGTTGTGTTTCTAACAAAGACACTGAGACGTGTCTTGTAATAGACAAGGTTATGAAGGGTTGCTGAAAGTTAGATGGCCTTCAGTGTTTTGTAGCTTTATACTCACTCTTTTTGTCAACACATATAGCCCCCTTGTGGGGCCGGCTTGACAATCCGTGTAACCATAAGCTTGAGTTTTAACAACTCAAGAGAAAATATCTAAAAATAAATCCACTTTTCAATAATGCAAAATGAAGCTGCTCCTCTACTAGCACGATGCACAACCCGCTCCCACCGAACCGGGGTGCCGACCGGCCTAGGCCTATCGGCGTTCGAGAGGGTCGATAGCGCGACGGGCCAGCCTAATCTAGCTCCCGCGTGACATCGGTCTTGCAGGAGAAAGGAGGGGAAAGGCTAGCAAAAAAACCCTCCTCACGCGGTCGCTCGTCGATCCCGCCGTCGCATCCCGTAAGCCCCGCCCCAAGGTCGTAGCCTCTCCTCCCGTCGCGACTTTCCTCCTAGTCGAGGTCCCCCGTCACCTCAAAGGCATGAGCGGGGGATCGAAATAGCCAGACGGAAAAAGATATCGCTCCTGTCGCCGCGCAGAAAAGTTTTCCCGGCCATTTTCCCAGCTTTTCTTTGTTTGGTACCCGGGGACATGTCTTCCAATCAGCGACCGACCGTACCCTCCGTCCACCGTTCGCGCGTTCATCGATCACGCCAAGCATCTTACCTTGCCGACTCCCTCCCTTCCTCTTCCTTATGCTTGTATGAGACTCACCACATGTCGGCCACCCGTGTTGGCTCCCGCTCCGCTCCTTGCCGCATTGTACGGCTTCTTCTGGTCCGCCCTCCCTTCCCGGTGCTCCCGGGCTTCCTCACTATGCTCGTCAAGTGCGGCTCATGTGGCGTGCCCTCCCTCCAACATTCTCTAGACGGGGGCTCGCCCCCCGGACGTCCTCACGCGCCCCGACCTCCCCTCATCATCCCCCTTGGCTACCTCCCCCCCGATTTTTCGCACTCCTCCCATGGTTGTTATTACCCCTCCCCGCCTCCCCCACCTCATGAGATCAAGGCTTCCACATGCCTGGCGTTTATGCCCTCATCCGCCGCGGGGCTCCACCGTCGGGCTGACCCCTCCTCCCTAGGCGGCTACTCATGTTGTTTGGTGTAATACCCACAATGTTGTCGACAAACTTCTTTCCTACCCGCCTGTCACGTCTTCTCGCCGGGTCTTTGCGAGATGACCTAAGCACTCCTCCGCAAGAAACCCTACAGATGCTACTTCCCTCCCCTCCCGTGAACCCCGTGTTGCTGGTGTTTTCTGTGTTGTTCACCCGTTTGGCGCCCTCCTCCTTCGTCCTTTTCAGGCTTCGTCTAAAACCCGCGTTCGTTCAATGGTCCAGCGCCGGTTTCGGCTTTGTTTCTATTCCGAGGGAGAAGACGGCCTACATGCCTCACCCCCTCCATTGACATTAATCGCGGAACCCTCCAGGAAGACACCCTCTCCCCCTTTCTATTCACCCTCTTCCTTGAACCCTTCCTTCGATGGCTCACGGTGGGAAGCCGGGGCTATCGCCCCGCCCCCCCCCGCCACTAACGTAGACCCCACAGAACCCACAGCCACATACCGTGGACACGGCTTCGCTGACGACCTCAGCCTCGCCACGGGCTCGTCCCCCAACATGACCATTCAGCTCAGGAAACTCTCCCTCTTCAGCGCCTACACGGGCACGAGAGTCAACATCCGCAAGTGCTGCATCACCGGCACCCTCTGGTGCACAGGCAACACCCTCACCCTCATCAACACCACCCTACTCGCATCCCGTCTGCAAACACAATTCATCACTCTCAACTCCACCCCGCCCCCCATTCCCTACATAGGCCCCACGGACACATACCGAGTCCTAGGGGTTGAACTAAACACCTCCCTCACCTTCACCAAACACTGGCACGAACTAAAACGCACCACCGCATCCCTCATCACCGCCCTTTCCACCTCCCCTCTAACACAGTCCCGCAGAATCAGGGTCATCCGTGGACTCCTCATCGGAAAACACTTCACCCTTCAACTCGGCCTCTTCACCGACTCCCAACTCGACACTCTCGAAGGACAAATCTGCCGCGCACTCCGCTCCGCAGTCTCCTCGGTACGTAACCTTCCCCGCACCGCCCTCCATCGCCCTCCCTCCGACCTCGGCTACGGCCTCCCCTCCCTCAAAGCCCACGCCGCACAACTCACAGTCTGCCACCTACATAAAATCATGAACAACTCAGGCTATAGAGGCCACATGGCCCGCGCACACATCCGCACCTTATCCACCACGTACTCCCACTGGCCCTCGGAATCCATCATGTCAACTTGTTACACCCCACCCACACTCAAATGCTTAGTCAGAGCCCAGCGCGATGCGGGCACCCTATTCCACAACATCCCTCCACTCTCCCTCACCAACCCTATCGCCACCACACTCCGCGCCCACTTCACCACTCAAGACAACACCCTCCTTGCCTCCCTCGGGACAAAGCCACAAACATCACCGACCCTGTTGTAAGTAATACCGCATACGTATTAGTTGCAGCTAGCTACTGTAAGCTACTCTAGATATGATTAGTACATGTCTAGATCGGACATACCGATAAACTGTTTGACTCGGTACAGAGCTGTCGCCACGCTACAGCTCTCCCACTTCTGTTGTCCCGACACCACGCCTGTAGGCTGGTTGTCGCCTTAAATGTTCCGTTTGCGGGACTGTGACTGTAACTACGTCTGCGTACGTTATCTTCCACACTAACTGTGTTTGCATGGTTCAATAGGTTATGGGCCCCCGCCTCACGTCACTCACGCGCGACAACCTGGTTCGGCGAGCTGCGATCGACAGCTCTCCCGCAGAAGGCAAGTTTCCTTAGACTCCTAGTACTTTCAACCTGTAGTCGGCGGTATCGCCAGTATAAACTGCGATTTTAAAACCCGCCACCACCCCTCTTAAGTCAGCCACCCGACGGAGATAGCCAGCCACCCACACCGACGCACTCGTCGTGTGTGGACAGGGTGCACACAGGTCCAAGCTGGAGAACGGGGGGGTGCACTGTCGGGTGAATACGCATCCACAGGTCGCACGCCAGCCGTAGCTTACCTTTTATTTTTATTTTTATCCTAGCCTAGCGAATCAGCCACCAGCGCAGCGCTCCACCTGTCCTGGCCTTGGCCTCGACTTGTGCCCCACACTGGGTGGAGGATACAGAAAAGGTGCTCTGAGACACCCCGGGGCTACAGGCCGAGGGGTCGGCGGGCATCAGGCCGTCTCTTTGCATACCGCTGTTAGGCACGAGTCCGGCTAGCGGTTTTTACCGCTGCCTGTTTTTCATCCAGCTCTTTCTTTTTTGCCCTCTGTCGAAATGGCGCAGAAAAACCCGCCTGTTTCACCTGTTGATTCCCCTGAGTCAGGCTCTCACCAGAGCACCCTCGATCACCCCCCGGATACTCTCGCGCTGCTCGTTGCGCAAGTGGCGAGCATAACAGCTCGTCTCGACTCGCAGTCGGCCGAGGGTGCTGTTGCTGCTGCGGGTGCTAATCCGCACCCCCCTGTAGCTCAGCGCCGCCACGATGCCCAACTCGAACCCGTCCGGGACAGCCACGACGGCCACACCCTCCACCTGCTTGAACATCCCCAGCCTGGTTTCGTAACCCCGGACGCAGAAACACTCTTTGCTGCTGCAGCCCCTGTTGGCGACCCCACAGTCGCACAGCGCCGCCACGATGCGCCCCGCGAGCCCGCGCGTGCCGATGCGCACTACGACCCCTCGCGTCACGCCATCCGGGTTGATCACCTCCCACCACCTCCCCCCTTCCCCCACGCCGGATATGCCCTTCACCACCCCGGCCCCCATATCCCGGAGGCGCCCTCTCATCTCATCCCCCCCTACCGTGACCACCCGCACTCGTACGGCCCGCCGCGTCCCATGGCCGGCCGCTCTCCCTTTCCCGGTGGCCCACCTCCTCCCTTTCATGGCCGGCACTCTCCCCCACTCCAACATGGCGACCCCACCCCCCGGGGCCGTCGTCGCCCCACTATTGACCCGGTGGTCATCAACCGGGCGGCACACGAAGCCCCCGGCTTCGACAAGGACGCCCTCAACCGGTCCATGAAGATGTCGGTCCCCGTCATGTGCCCGACCACGGACTTTAAGCAATGGAAGAGGACCTTCCTTAATTTCCTCTCCATCAAGGCCGCATACCTCATTCCTCAGCTGGCCATCCGCGACTCCGGCGTCTGGCTCGACGAACAAGCGCAACACTACGCCTACACGCTGCTTCTCCATGCAGCCAGCGCGAATAAGCGCGCTGACCAAGCCATGAAATGCGTTTCTCCAGCACGCCCTGACTGCGCCGCTGCCGCGTGGGACATCCTTTGTGAACGCCTCGACTGTCGGTCTTTTGCTCGCTCCTTGTCCCTCTTGGACAACCTGACGGTCAGACAGCGCCCTGGTCAGTCACTCAGTGACTATGTCCACTACATGCGCCAGACCTTTGACGAGTACAACGACACATGCCAGTTGGTTGATGGCTCCGTTGCCATCCACCCCCACCACCTCGGTCTCCTCATGCTGCGCGGTATTTCCAGCAGCGGCCCACACGGTCAGGCGAAGCAATGCGTCATCAACGCCTTTGACACGGACTACATCATGTCGGCTGATGAAGTTATGGCCAGCATTCTCCACCTTGCGCACAACATGGAAGACGACCCTGCTCCGGACGCAACCGCTCCGGCCATATCACCTCCTCCCATCTCCGCGTTCGTCGCTGCGGGCCGCGGCTCGCACAGCGGTCGAGGCCCACCACACCGTAACCCTCGCGGCCATCGACCCAACAAGTGTGGCGTTTGTGGCAGCCTCCACCATCTCATGTCCGCGTGCACTGCCACGGATGACGCTATCCTTAAGTGGAATCTCGCCAAGCGTAGGCTGACAGTCCAGAAGTACGGCGCCGCCGACGGCACCCCCTCTGCTCACGCTGCGCTGCTGAGCGACGTCCCTGCCGACGACGCCCCCGCCGATGACACCGACTGCCTACCCACCCTCGCGGACTGCGCTGATGACTACGCTGACGACGAGGTGAGTGTCCCATTCAGCTCTGTGGCATTCTCCTCTTCCCTCGCCCCGGGTCGTAATCTGTCAAAGTTTTGGGTCGTTGATTCCGCCTGCTCGATTAACCTCACTGCGTTCCGAGATGACTTCGTGAAATTCACGCCCCCCTCCGCTCCCTCTCGCGTGGGCGGTGTCGGCGTTGACGTTAAGGGCAGTGGCTCAGTGCGAATTTCTGTCAGACTTGCCTCTGGCCAGCTCATTCACCGCACTGTGTATGCACTCTACACCCCTGACCTATCATCTCGTTCAGCACAGCGTATCGGCAGACTCCTTAGTGTCAGCTGGATGCAAACTCACAGCGGTTGTGAATTCATATTCCCCTCCAACTCTGACACTGGTTTGCTTTTGGTACCCACAGGCATGGGTGTGCTAGAACCGTCCGGAAACGGTCTCTACCTCCTTCCCCACCAGCCGGTCCTCCCTTCCAGCCCATCCGCACCGCCGGCACTTGACCCCTCACCTCAGGTTGCCCTTACTGCCCAGTGTGATCCCGTCCTGTGGCACCGTCGATATGGCCACCTCAACATGCAAAGCCTTCAGGCCCAACATACTCACGGTGTCCCGACTAGCCCTGTGTTAACTAGCGCTGTAACCAAAGTTTCGTGCGACTCTTGTCTCCTTCACAAAGCCACAGCTGCACCACGCAACACAGCCGCTTGCGCGAAGCCATCCCACCCCCTCCTCAACCTGTCCGCTGACCTCTGGGGCCCGGTCAATGTCCCCTCCCCACATGGCCTCCGTTACTGCTTGCTCGTCATCGACCACCACACCAACTACATGTGGGTGCGGTTCCTTAAGTCTAAAGACGACGCATGTTCGGAATTGGAAACCATCCTCTTGGACATCAAACACCTGCATGCCCGCCATCACTCCCAGACGGGCGCGTTCGCACCGGTCCTCAAATTTGACTCAGACTCTGTGTTTGAAGCTGCTGTCACTCGCCGGATGTGCGCACACCTCGGCGTCGGGGTACAGTTCTCTGCCCCATACGCCCACCACATGCTCGGCAAGGCCGAACGTCCCTGGCGCACCATCCGGGACAATGCATCGGCGATGCTCCACAACATGGCCGTTCCCAACTCCATGTGGTCGTGCGCTGTCAGCACTGTTGTGTACCTTCGCAACCGCACGTACAGTCGCTCGGTCGGACCTAATGGGGGCGTCCCCCTCACACTCCTTACGTCGTCAGTGCCCAACGCCTCCAAGTTCCGCGTCTTCGGCTGCGCCGTTTTCGCCAAGGTCCCCGACAAACAACGTCGGAAACTCAGTGAAAAAGCATTTCGCGGCGTCATGGTGGGCTATCCCCCTGACGCACCCGGGTATCGTGTCTACAATCCGGAAACGCGTCGCATCACCACTTCCGTACATGTTGTCTTTCAGGAAGACACCCCAGGCTTCGACACACAACCCTCCGTCGACTCGGCCATCACCGACTCTTCGGACGACGTCCCCGCAGACTCACCCCTATCCCACCCCATTGACCTCACATCACCCACACCCCTACCCCCCCCGCCAACCCCTCGCCATGCTCGGCTCCGCTCCCACCCCATTCGCTACGGCGATATGGTTGCCCACCTGTCCGACTACCCACCCACACTCGTAACGGCGTGTTGTGATCCTGAACAAGGAAAAGCTCAAGAGGACATCTTTGAGCACCCTCACGTCCCCGACCTTGTCACTGGTCCCCCACACACACCTGCCGGCACGTCCCCTACTGCCATCGCCCTCCTCTCCGCCCGAGAGTGTGTGGAACCAAAATCCTACCGAGCTGCGCTGGACAGCGCCCAAGCCCCCCAATGGCAAGCCGCTATGCAACAGGAGTATTCCTCCCTCATCAGCAACGGCACGTGGGACCTTGTGGACCTCCCCCCCGGCCGCATGGTCGTTAACAGCATGTGGATCTTTAAAGTCAAGTCGGATACAGCCGGCGACGTCTCCCGCTTCAAAGCGCGGTTCGTCGCCAAGGGGTGCAGTCAACGCGCTGGACTGGACTACACGGAGACCTTCTCCCCGGTCATCCGCATGGCCAGCCTGCGTCTCTTCCTAACCATTGCAGCCGCCCGCGACCTTGAACTCTGCCAACTTGACATCGACACAGCGTTTCTCTACGCCCCCATCCGGGAGGATGTGTACATCCGCCAGCCCCTCGGCTTCACCGATGGAACGTCCAAGGTTTGTCACCTCAAGCGTTGCCTCTACGGCCTTAAGCAGTCCCCCCGCGAGTTCAACATGCTACTTCGTGCGTGGCTCGTCGACCATGGATGGCAACAATGCGTCTCCGACCCGTGCATCTACATCTATCGCGCCGGCCACGTCTTCGCCATGATCGCCCTGTACGTCGATGACATTCCCGCGGCCTGCAATGATGCCACCTGGCTCGCATCGTTCAAAGCCCAACTCGGAGCACGGTTCAAAATCAAGGACCTAGGCGACCTCTCCCAACTCCTCGGCATGCACATTACCCGCGATCGCTCCACGCGCACAATCTCGCTGGACCAGTCCAAGTACCTGCGCGACATCCTCGCCAAGTACGGCATGTCTGACTCTAAGCCGTCGTCCCTTCCGATGGACCCAGGCTTCCTCGCCGGCCTTGCACACTTGAACTCGCCTTCTCTCACAGGAGTGGCCAAGGACGTCTACCCAAGCCTCCTGGGCAGCCTCCAGTACGCCGCCGTTTGTACACGCCCCGATGTCTCCACGGCGTTGAGCATCCTCGGCTCTGCCCAAGCCTCGCCCACCGAGGCACACTTGCAAGCTCTGAAAAAGGTCCTCCGCTACCTCCATGGCACCATCAACATGCGCCTGACGTTGGGGGGGGGCCTGGACCACAGTCTCCAACTCACAGGCTTTGCCGACGCTGATTGGGCCAACGACAGCAGCACCCGCAAGTCTCGCTCCGGCTATCTCTTCACCCTCGGACGCGGGCCAATCAGTTACAAGTCCAAACAACAGACTTGTGTGGCTCAATCCACGTGTGAAGCCGAGTACTACTCTGCGGCTGACGCCACCAAGGAGGGACTCCACCTCCGACAACTCCTGGGGGAAATCTTCGACTCCCCCATCACCGAAACCACCACCATCTGGGAGGACAACCAAAGCGCCATTGCATACTCCCAGAATGCCTTGGTCAGCGAGAAGACTAAACACATCGGCCTGAAGTGGCACTTTCTCAAAGACCACGTGGAGCAAGGGACCATCAAGTTGAGGTACCTCCCCACTGACCAGATGGTGGCTGACATGCTCACCAAACCCCTCCCAGGACCTGCACTAGCACGACACCGAAGTGCGATCCTTGGAGGACAAGACCCAATGCAACGCTTCATCCCGTAGCTACCTTCAGGGGGAGTGTTGTAAGTAATACCGCATACGTATTAGTTGCAGATAGCTACTGTAAGCTACTCTAGATATGATTAGTACATGTCTAGATCGGACATACCGATAAACTGTTTGACTCGGTACAGAGCTGTCGCTAGGCTACAGCTCTCCCACTTCTGTTGTCCCGACACCACGCATGTAGGCTGGTTGTCGCCTTAACTGTTCCGTTTGCGGGACTGTGACTGTAACTACGTTTGCGTACGTTATCTTCCACACTAACTGTGTTTGCATGGTTCAATAGACCCCCCTCCATACCATCCACAACCGCCTCCCCATCACAAGCCTCACCACCAAACAAGCATCCCCCCCCACCACTATACACCCCTCATGGATTCCACTCCTCTCCCCACACCTTCCTCGCTCACCCCCCACCCTCTCCTCCGGCATCAACACCTCACGCACCACTTACCCCTCCCCCACCGCACCCACCACACACTTAGACACATAATACCTCACCCCCTCAGACCACCACTACCCCCCCTGCGACGTTACGCGCATCATTTCCAAACACAAAGATACAAAGTACGGCCAAACACAGTACATGGTTGAATGGGCCCCGGAACACCTCACGGAATGGGACATTCACTTACAACTCGACGACGGCTTCCGCCTCATCTCCTCCACTCCCACGTCGGTATGCCTCCCCACCCCCTCCCCCTCCGCATGCTCCATCTGCCATGAACCACTACACATCGAACCCACCTCCACCTGCTGCACATGCCCGCACTTTGCCGTACATTCCCAATGTCGCCCAGCTCAGAGACCCGTCTCATGACAGTGCGACTGGTTTGCTCGCGGCCAACAACACGACTTCACCCGCCTCCACGAGGTCCAGTGGGCCCCGTGCCTACAACTACACGACACCATCAGTGAGACCCCCTCCGGCCCCACCGCACTCGCCGCATTTAACTATAGCTTTATCCCCTCCACCACACCCATACTGCCCGAACCCGGACCCCCTCCATGGTCACACCCCCTAATCACCTTCAACCACGACCCCATCAACCCCGGCCTCGACATGCTCCCTACCGGTAAATTCGCCATCCACGCACACCCATCACTCCGCGACACCACCGTACTCTGCACCCCCGACGGCCGCGCGGTCACCACCCTTAACGGCCCCCGCGTCCGCCACCTCTACCAACTCTTCCGCCCCGACCTCTCGCAGCATACGTTCGAAGAGGAGGTCTATCACCTCCTCACTCGCCTAGGTTCCCGATCAGAAATCCACTCACCCACACCCGCCACCACCACCCGTAACAGATGGGCCACTAGAGAAGACCTACTCACAGCTCTCCGACACACATTCCACATACACACAGAACTCTACTCTAACCCCCTCAATAAATCCCTTCACTCTAACTCTCACCACTCCCTCTACCCCGAAGACATCGTCTTCTCATCCAGTGGCAGCAATGCTCCACACACATGGTAGGGCACCAACATCGCCAACCCCGAATACGACCACGAATGCATGCGTCGCGCCATGGAACACGCAATCACCAGCGCACACCTCACAGCCCCTCACACACCCAGCGCGACTATTCTCATCCTCCCCCGCTGGGAACACACACCCTACCGCCACTCCAAATACATCAACTCTCCATACACACACCACCTCTACACCCTTCCCAATGACGCTAACACCTTCCTACCCCCCGACCAACACACTGGCAACCCCACCCCTACCCCATTCGGCACTCGATGGATGGTCGACATATACCTCGTCGCCAACCCCCTCGCACTCTCCACCCTCCTGTCACCCACAGCCATGACCGCACTTCACAACACTCTCGAATCTATGTACGACACTCCCCTCCCCAACCCCGCCATCACCACCCCTCCTCCTCACCTCTTCGACACATACTCACCCCACTCAGCATGCATAAACCACCTCCCCCCCCAACCCAACTCACCCCATCACATATCCCCTCCCATAACGTATGCAACTAACCTACCCCCCCCCACCAGAGGTACTCTCGCCTGGGACTGGCAGGACTTTGTATACACAGACGGCTCGAAAAAAGGAGGCTCGACCCCCCTCGGAGCAGCAGCCACCCACCCCGCCTCGGACACCAAAATCAAAATCATGGTGACCTCCACCCCTCCCTCGCACACAATAAATCGCGCTGAACTAGCAAGCATAGATATAGGCCTCCAACTTGGCCGCACCCACCTCCTTACAGACAGTGCGTGCTCCCTCTGCTCATACAAGGCTACTTAAACTGCCCTTCCGCTTACAGACACAACATCCACCGCGACACGCTCCACTCCATCACACACGCCCTTAAAACCCGCTGCGATACAGGCATCCGCACACACCTCGGCAAAATCAAAGCACACAACCACTCCCTAGGTAACGACCTCGCAGACACACTCGCCAACCAAGTCGCGGATGGTCACCCACCCGACACTACATACACCACAGGTTCAGAGGTCACGATAGGCCACTGGACCTGGCCATACACACTAGTCCCTCAAACCCTAGGGGACCCCATACCCTACAGATACACCAACCTCAAAGCTGACGCACACACCCACAGCACTAAACACACTCACATACCCCTGTCGCAAACAGTAAAACACTGTGCAATCCTCGCCCGCGCCGCGGTGGATTGCGCCGTATTCTCTTTCCACAAAAAACACTCAACCCTTACAAATATCCAGTCCACACACAAACAAGAATTCATGTGGGGAGTCCACAACACCCGCCTACACACCCATAACCCCACCCTGCGCTGCCCCCTCTGTGGCCAATTCACTAGCAATGGACACATGGCCGGTAACTGCCCCACCATGTCAGGCCTAAGACAGGACCGACACAACAGCGCGCTGCAACTCCTACTCTCCCTACTGGAGCGCCACAACGGAGGTCGCTGGGAAACCATCACTGCAGACTTCGGTAATAAACCCATCAAATCATTTGCTTCCTCCTCTCATGCCCACACTCCGCTTGACTGTCACCCACCTCACCCTACCCACATGCCCACCCGCCTAGTTGATGCTGACGAAGGTCTCTCACCCGACTCCCTAACCTCGTGTCCCGCCGTCCTACCCTCTGAGATTCTCCCCCCCGCGCTACGACCCCCCGCACACAAACCGGATTTCATTCGCCTTCTCGAACCTCGATTCGTCGGTCACACAAACGGCCGCCGCCGATACGCATCCATAAAAAAGATTCAGATAGGAGAATGGAAGTATAGCACGGACAATAACCTCTCCCAAACAGCTCACCTCATACATGCCAAATACACACCCCTTGCAAACGCCATCCGCTACCACTGGCCTGGCACAGTGGTGGACATCCTTCCCGTCGTCATGAGCCGCACAGGTACACCGCACTCCTCCACCATCACGAGTCTCACCTCCCTACTCACCGCCCGCACAGACCCTCCTGACAAACTCATCTCCAAAGCACGCCTCGACACGTGTCGCATCCTTGCACAGCTCCACACGCATATTGTCCAATGGCTGCACCATCTCCTACTCATATACCGCATCAAGTCCCGCACGACCTCCCGCCGCGCCTCCGCATATTGCCCCCTCGCACGACCCTAAATGCACGCAGCCCTCGCCTCGACTTGCACACCTCCCCGGGGGGGAGTAAAACCCCCGAACACCCCTAGAGAGGTTGGATTTAGGTGGTTAACGGTCTAGCCCTGACTTGTAGGTTCCCTGCATGGCATAGTTGGGAGGGCCCGGAGACAGCATCCGGCGCATACGGCTTTTTGGTGAAAACCGGCGCATACTGTACATGTTGTAAACAATTTCACTTTCAATTTCACGGCCTACATGGCGTCGAGACCCTCCTGCACGATATTGATGATTACGGGGAACTACGTCGAGCTTGCCCATGAGCTCTTGTGCGACGCCGTTATACAAGTCGGGGTAGGGACGCAGACGGTTCTTGGCGACGACGGAATAGTCGGAAACAACAACAACGAGGGAACCAACAGCCCGCTTACCTTTTTGCTGCCGACCGCCGCCGACGTGCTTCCCACCGTCATGCCCGTGAGGTGGTGAAAGTCTGCCACCTCTGTCGAGCCACCTCTGTTTGCCACCTCTGCTATGTTGTATGGCCGTCCATCTACCTTGTACGTTTACGACTCATCAAATGCTCACGGCCCGGCCATGCGCATCCCGAGTACCCGTGGAGTCCATCAAGGTTGCGTTCTCGGGGCCATGTTCTTCGCAATAGTTGCCTCCCGGGTATACAAACAATTGCATGCGATTGCCCCGAACGAATCCGTTGTCTGCGGTTATTGTGATGATGGTCACTTCCTGGGACCCCTTGCGTCTCTCGTGGCTATTGGCGACGCTATGTCGGAGGCGTATGCTAGCGTCGGCCTCACAATAACCATCCGCAAAAACTGTTTGGATTTCCCTTTGGGTGTCGGTGATGCTTTCGATAACTTACCCAACGGCCACATCATGCGGGGAATAAATGTCTCCACGGAAGGGACGAAAGTATTGGGAGGGCCAATGGGTACATCAGATTTTGCTCGAGACGTGTTTGAAACGGCCTTAAGTAAGTATGAGGCCTACGGCGAACGTTTAAGGGGTCTAGCGGCTCAAGTGCACTCTCACACAGCGCTTCGTATCCATCAACATTGCAACCGACGCTTCGGACACTTTGCCCGTAGAGTCCTCCGAGGTCTTGGCAGGGGCGAGGGCTACGGCGACACCGTCGTGACCTTCCTCGAGCGCGCTGACAATGCCAACCTAGATGTGGCGGCTGAGATATTGGGCCTTCCCGCAGCTAGGCATGGGGGTGGGGGACTTGGTTGCCTTGGCGGACGCGGCCCATGTCGGAGCGGCCGGTTTGGCAGTGGGCTCAGCTATCCGTTTCCTTACAGCACAAGATGCTCGCGTGCGCGGGGACTCCCAAGACGAAGGTCCGATGGAGCCGACCATGTATGGACGGCTAGCGACTGCTATGACCACAGCAGTGTCCCGAAGGCACGGTACACTGTTGTAAGTAATACCTTCTAGTTATTAGTTGCAGATAGCTACTGTAAGCTATTCTAGATATGATTAGTACATGTCTAGATCGGACATACCGATAACCTGTTTGTACTGGTACAGAGCTGTCGCTAGGCTTCTGCTCCAACACTTCTGTTGTCCCGACACCACGCCTCGGGCTGGTTGTCTCTGTGACTGTCCCTTTGCGTGATTGTGACTGTAACTACGTATGCGTTAGTTACCTTCCTTACTGATCGTGTGTGCACGGTTTAACAGGTTATGGGCCCCCGCCTCACGTCACTCACGCGCGACAACTTGGTTCGGCGAGCTGCCATCGCCACCTCTCCCGAAGAAGGCAAGTTTTCATAGATACCTAGTACTTTCATCCTGTAGTCGGCGGTATCGCCAGTATAACCAGCGTTTAAAAAACATCCATCCCACCTAAGTCAGCCGCTCGAGGACGCCAGACAGCCACCCACACCGACGCACTCGTCGTGTGTGGACAGGGTGCATACAGGTCCAAGCTGGAGACCGGGGGGGGGGGCGCACTATCGGGTGACTATACATATACAGAGTGCACGACAGCCTTAGATTACTGTTTTAATTAATATATTATCGTAGCGACTCAGCCGCCGCCGCATCGTCCCACCTGCACTGGCCGTGGCCCCGACTTGTGCCCCACACTGGGTGGAGGACACAGAAAAGGTGCTTTGAGACACCCCGGGGCATCAGGCCGAGGGGTCGGCGGGCATCAGGCCGTCTCTCTGCATACCGCTGTTAGGCACACGTCCGGCTAGCGGTTTTTACCGCTGCCTGTTTTTTCGGCTCTTTTCCTTTTCTCGCCCTGTGTCGAAATGGCGCCAAAAACTCGCTCTGTCGACAACCCACCTGATTCGCCTCCTGCTTCCCCTGACCTCGACTCTCCACAGAGCTCTGTCAGTCCCACCCCTGCTACCCTTGCACTCGTCCTGCAACAAATGGCGCTCATAAACGCCCGCCTGGACGCTCAGTCGGCTGCTGCTGCTGCGGCTGTTGCTGCTGGTCCTGTAGCTGCCCCTGCGGACCCCTCTTTCGCTGTGCGTCGTCACGACGCGCAGCTCAACCCCCATCGCGACAACCACTCTCTGAACCTCCTTTCCTCCGACCCCCCAACACACGCATCTCCCTTTCCCGGCACTCGGCTGGACGCGCAGCCGGCTCACGATGCTACTTTCGCTGCAGCGTCGGTTGGCGACCCCCATGTCGCACTCCGCCGCCACGATGCGCACACCGCCCCACAGCCTCACCTACCCGCGGAACGCCTACCACCACCCCCTCCGTACCCTCTTGCAGGGTATGCCCTCCCGGATCCCGGACCTTTTTTCCCGGAGGCACCGCCGCCCCGCGTCCCCGCCTCCCGTGGCCACCCGCACCCGTACGGCCCCCCGCGTTCAATGGCCGGCCACTCTCCTTTCCCCGGCGGCCCACCTTCTCCCTTCCCCGGTGGACCACCGCCTCCCTTTCCTGGCTGGCATTCGCATCCTCCACAGCGAGGTGGGCACACCACCCGTGGCGGGCGTCGCCCCACCATTGACCCGGTGGTCATCGGCCGCGCCGCCCACGAGGCCACCGGTTTCGACAAGGACGCCCTCAACCGGTCCATGAAGATGTCGGTCCCTACCATGGGGCCCACCACGGACTTCAAGCAATGGAAGAGGAACTTCCTTAATTTCCTCTCCATCAAGGCCACTTACCTCATCCCACAGCTGGCCATCCGCGACTCGGGCGTCGTGTTAGACGAACCGGCGCAACACTACGCCTACACCCTGCTCCTCCATGCAGCTAGCGCGAACCCACGCGCCGACCAAGCGATGAAGTGCGTCTCCCCAGCACGTCCTGACTGCGCAGCGGCTGCGTGGGACCTTCTGTGTGAACGTCTCGACAGTCGGTCCTTTGCTCGCTCATTGTCGCTACTGGACAACTTGATGGTCAGACAACGCCCCGGACAGTCACTCAGTGATTATGTCCACTACATGAGACAGACGTTCGACGACTACAACGAGACATGTCAGATGGTCGATGGTTCCGCTGCCATTCACCCCCACAACCTCGGTCTCCTCATGCTGCGCGGTATTTCCAGCAACGGCCCACACGGTCAGGCCAAACAGTGCGTCATCAACGCGTTCGACACAGACTACTTGTTGTCCGCTGATGACGTGATGGCCAGCATCCTCCACCTGGCGCACAATATGGACGAGGACGACGCCCCGGCCGCAACAGCTCCCCACACCTCACCGCCTCCCATCTCCGCGTTTGTCGCTGCTGGCCGCGGATCACACAGCGGTCGAGGCCACCCTCCACGTGTCCCTCGCGGTGGTCGCGTCCTGCCCACCAAGTGTTCCGCTTGCGGCAGCCCGGACCACATCTTGTCCTCTTGCAATGCCCCGGATGACGCCCTCTTGCGGTGGACACTCGCGAAGCGCAAAATGATCATTCAGAAGTACGGCACCCCTGCTGGTGGCTCTCACTCTGCGCACGCCGCTGTGCTGAGCGACGTCCCCGCCGATGACTTTGACAGTTTGCCTACCCTCGAAGAATGCACGGATGATTACGATGACACCGAGGTGAGTGTGCCTTTCAGCTCCGTAGCCTTCTCCTCCTCCCTCACCCCCGGTCGTAACCTCTCACAGTATTGGGTAGTCGATTCCGCCTGCTCGATCAACCTCACCGCGTTTAAAGGCGACTTCGTACGATTCACACCCCCCTCCGCTCCCTCGCGCGTTGGCGGGGTTGGTGTTGACGTCAAGGGCAGTGGCTCCGTCCGAATTTCAGTCCGACTTGACACAGGCGTACTTATTCATCGCACTGTCCATGCGTTGTACACCCCTGACTTGTCCTCTCGCTCTGCTCAACGCATCGGCCGGTTACTTAGTGTCAGCTGGATGCAGACCCACAGCGGTTGTGAATTCATCTTCCCCTCTAACTCTGACACTGGTTTACTTGTGGTGCCCACAGGAATGGGTGTGCTAGAGCCCTCCGGAAACGGCCTCTACCTCCTCCCCCACAAGCCAGAGCCCCCCCCCAGTACCTCCACGATGAGAGTGACTTCTCCCTCCCCTAGTGTTGCCCTTGCTGCCCAGTGCGACCCTACACTGTGGCACCGTCGGTTTGGACACCTGAACATGCAAAGCCTGCGGGCCCAGCACACGCACGGTGTCCCGACTAGCCCTGCATTAGCCAGCTCTGTAACCGATGTCTCTTGCGACTCATGCTTGTTACACAAGGCCACAGCTGCACCGCGCAACACCAGTGCATGCGCGAAACCTTCTCGTCCCCTCCTCAACCTCTCCTCTGACCTGTGGGGACCGGTCAACGTCCCCTCCCCACATGGCCTCCGCTACTGCTTGCTCGTCATTGACCACCACACCCATTACATGTGGGTGCGGTTCCTCAAGTCAAAAGACGATGCGTGCTCGGAGTTGGAAAACATCCTCCTCGACATCAAGCACATGCATGCACGTTACCACTCCCAATCGGGTGCGTTTGCCCCAATCATCAAATTTGACTCGGACTCTGTCTTTGAGGCTGCAACAACCCGCCAGATGTGCGCACAGCTCGGCGTTGGGGTCCAGTTCTCTGCCCCATACGCCCACCACATGCTCGGCAAAGCCGAACGTCCTTGGCGCACTATCCGGGACAATGCGTCAGCGATGCTCCACAGTATGGCCGTTCCCAACTCCATGTGGTCATGCGCTGTCAGCACTGTTGTGTACCTCCGCAACCGCACGTACAGTCGCTCAGTCGGCCCCACCGGTGGCATCCCACTTACCCTCCTCACGTCGTCTGTGCCTGACGCCTCCAAGTTTCGCGTCTTCGGGTGCACCGTCTTCGCCAAGGTGCCTGACAAACTGCGTCGAAAACTCAGTGAAAAGGCGTTTCGTGGCGTCATGGTCGGCTACCCCAATGACGCACCCGGGTACCGCGTTTACAACCCGGAAACCCGCCGAATCACCACTTCCGTCCATGTTGTCTTTCAAGAAGACACCCCGGGCTTCGGCGCACAACTCTCCGTCGACTCCACCATCACCAACCCTTCGGATGACGCACCGGCCACCTCACTCCAATCCCACCCCATCGACATACCATTGCCAGACCCCATGCCCCCTCATGCCGCCCCTCGCCAAACTCGGCTCCGTTCTCATCCCCTACGCTACGGCGAAATGGTTGCCCACGTGGCCGACTTCCCCCCGACCCTCGTGACGGCGTGTTGTGACCCTGAACAGGGCAAAGCCAAAGAGGACATCTTCACACGCCCTCACGTTCCCAACCTTATCACTGGTCCCCCTCACACACCTGCCGGCACATCGCCTACTGCCGTCGCCCTCCTGTCCGCCCGGGAGTGTGTGGAGCCGAAATCGTACCGAGCTGCCTTGGACAGCGCCCAGGCCCCTCAGTGGCAAGCCGCTATGCAGCAGGAGTACTCATCCCTCATGGACAACGGCACTTGGGAACTCGTTGACCTTCCCCCGGGTCGCATGGTAGTTAACAGCATGTGGATCTACAAAGTTAAGTCTGACACCGCCGGTGACGTCTCCCGCTTCAAAGCGCGGTTCGTCGCCAAAGGGTGCAGCCAACGCGCTGGACTAGATTACACTGAGACATTCTCTCCTGTCATCCGCATGGCCAGCCTGCGTCTCTTCCTGACCATCGCAGCCGCCCGTGACCTTGAGCTCTGCCAACTTGACATCGACACTGCGTTTCTCTACGCACCCATTAAGGAAGACGTGTACATCCGCCAGCCCCTCGGCTTCAGCGATGGCACGTCCAAAGTGTGTCACCTCAGGCGCTGCCTTTACGGCCTTAAGCAGTCCCCCCGCGAGTTCAACATGCTCCTCCGTGCCTGGCTCGTCGACAATGGGTGGCAACAGTGCGTTTCTGACCCTTGCATCTACATCTTCCGCACCGGCCACGTCTTCGCCATGATCGCGCTGTACGTCGATGACATTCCTGCGGCCTGCAATGATACCGCATGGCTTGCATCGTTCAAGGCCAAGCTCGGAGAACGGTTCAAGATCAAGGACCTCGGCGACCTCTCCCAATTACTCGGCATGCACATCACCCGTGACCGCTCGGCACGCACCGTCTCCTTGGACCAATCCAAGTACTTGCGCGATGTCCTCGCCAAGTACAACATGACCGACGCTCGACCGTCGTCCCTTCCCATGGACCCTGGCTTCCTCGCCGGCCTCGCGCACATGTCCTCGCCCCATCTCACCGGCGTGGCCAAGGATGTTTACCCAAGCCTCTTGGGCAGTCTCCAGTACGCGGCCGTCTGCACGCGCCCCGATGTCTCCACGGCGTTGAGCATCCTCGGCTCAGCCCAAGCTTCCCCCACGGAAGCCCACCTTCAGGCCCTGAAGAAGGTCCTTCGATACCTCCATGGCACCATCGACATGCGCCTGACGTTGGGGGGGGGCACGGACCACAGTCTCCAACTCACAGGCTTTGCCGACGCTGATTGGGCCAACGACAGCAGCACCCGCAAGTCTCGCTCCGGCTATCTCTTCACCCTCGGACGCGGGCCAGTAAGCTACAAGTCCAAACAACAGACTTGTGTGGCTCAATCCACGTGTGAAGCCGAGTACTACTCTGCGGCCGACGCCACCAAGGAGGGACTCCACCTCCGACAACTCCTGGGGGAGATCTTTAACGCCCCCATCACCGAAACCACCACCATCTGGGAGGACAACCAAAGCGCCATCGCGTACTCCCAGAACGCCTTGGTCAGCGAGAAGACCAAACACATCGGTCTGAAGTGGCACTTCCTCAAGGACCATGTGGAGCAGGGAACCATCAAGTTGAGGTACCTCCCCACTGACCAGATGGTGGCTGATATGTTCACCAAGCCCCTCCCAGGACCAGCACTCACAAGACACCGAAGTGCAATCCTTGGAGGACAAGACCCAATGCAACGCTTCATCCCGTAGCTACCTTCAGGGGGAGTGTTGTAAGTAATACCTTCTAGTTATTAGTTGCAGATAGCTACTGTAAGCTATTCTAGATATGATTAGTACATGTCTAGATCGGACATACCGATAACCTGTTTGTACTGGTACAGAGCTGTCGCTAGGCTTCTGCTCCAACACTTCTGTTGTCCCGACACCACGCCTCGGGCTGGTTGTCTCTGTGACTGTCCCTTTGCGTGATTGTGACTGTAACTACGTATGCGTTAGTTACCTTCCTTACTGATCGTGTGTGCACGGTTTAACATACACCGGACGGAGACGACGGCGACAACGAACCCATGTGGTCGTTAGAACTCGCTTCGTCGTGGGCGCGCTTAGATGCTGCGTGCGATTCTCACGGTCTCGCCGAGTTTGAACCCTTGATAACCACAGCCTTACCGATGCTCCCCCCGCAACGTCCAACGGTGGCTCGCGCAGGCTGCGTAGCTGAAGCCCGATCAAACAACGAGCAGATTTCTCGGTCCCTTGATGGCCTACCCTCGCTCGTACCCCTTTCGGCGTTTGCCACGGACATCTTTCCCAAGCTACAAGCCGACATCAGTGAGCGCGTAAACTTGCTTCGCTTCGCGAAGCTCGCTCCCACGTTTTTCAACCGCGCTCGGCCGTAATCTAGGCGTTTTGTATCTCGTCTCGGCC